>JAJMBC010000022.1:0-199377 GCA_030572795.1 Nematodospora anomalae
TCATCACTGGTTTCATCTCATTCTTCGGTGTCAGAAACTTCTAGTTGTGAAGAATCATCAGTTCATTCTTCAGTGTCAGAAACTTCTAGTTGTGAAGAATCATCACTGGCTTCATCTCATTCTTCGGTGTCAGAAACATCTAGTTGTGAAGAGTCATCACTGGTTTCATCTCATTCTTCGGTGTCAGAAACTTCTAGTTGTGAAGAATCCTCACTGGCTTCATCTCATTCTTCGGTATCGGAAACTTCTAGTTGTGAAGAATCATCACTGGCTTCATCTCATTCTTCGGTGTCAGAAACATCTAGTTGTGAAGAATCATCAGTTCATTCTTCGGTGTCAGAAACTTCTAGTTGTGAAGAATCCTCACTGGTTTCATCTCATTCTTCGGTGTCAGAAACTTCTAGCTGTGAAGAATCATCACTGGTTTCATCTCATTCTTCGGTGTCAGAAACTTCTAGCTGTGAAGAATCATCACTGGTTTCATCTCATTCTTCGGTGTCAGAAACTTCTAGCTGTGAAGAATCATCACTGGTTTCATCTCATTCTTCGGTGTCAGAAACTTCTAGTTGTGAAGAATCATCAGTTCATTCTTCAGTGTCAGAAACATCTAGTTGTGAAGAATCATCAGTTCATTCTTCGGTGTCAGAAACTTCTAGTTGTGAAGAATCATCACTGGTTTCATCCCATTCTTCGGTGTCAGAAACTTCTAGTTGTGAAGAATCATCAGTTGCTTCATCTCATGTGACGGTCACGGGCGTGGAGACAGAAACTACTACTACCTGTCCTGAATCCTCTACTGCTGGTGTTGATTCAACTACCAAACATACAAACGTGGAAACAAAAACTACCACCACCTGTCCAGAATCTGAATCCAATGTTGCCACATCGCCTTCAGAATCATCCGCTGTTGAATCCCAAAGTACCGGCCAAGTAGAATCAACAACCAAGGCTGCCGTCAGTGAAGCATCGGTATCATCAACGAAAGTCGATACTGACGAAACCGAAACTATTCACTCTACTACGTACGTTCCAATTACAACCACATTATCCTCAGCAAATACCCCAGTTACCACCTTAACTTCATCCATTCCAGAAGGCAGCGCTTCCTTAAGCTACACAGTTACCACCCCAGCGTCGGTGTGGGAGGGTAAGGCTGCTGGTAGTCAAGTCACACAAAACTGGTCAGTTCTTGGTTTAGTAGCCTTATTTTTAATTTAGGCATTTGAAATACTGTATGTTACTCCAATTTGTTATTTCTAAAAAGTTTTATGATAATTTTGTTCGATATATGCGTTATATATAAGTATGTGCTTGTTGATAATCATTATTTAGATGTATACGTATTCTAATTTATTTAATTTTCGTTTTACTACTTTCGCCTCTCCCATTGTAGGAATTCTGTTGGAAAAAGAAATGCCATTCATCTAAGTCGCTCACAGTGCACTAACGAGCCTACAACGGTATGCGACGGACAGACCCGGGCAAAACATGGAATTAAACGGTTGAAGGGCCAAAGAGAGAGACGGAATACGGTACACGTCGTATATGCAGGATAAAGAGATTTAGCTACGTAAAAATGTGATTCTTCTTTTGTAGTTGATTATTGAAAGTAAGGCGTTTGGATGGAACTGGGAAAAATTGCATAAGCAGTCAGCAGTAGGAGTAGAAGTAGCATTAATCATAGATGAATAACAGATGGATGCATTAGATCCTCTGGAAATCAAAGATTTACTTTCATAAAACAATGAAAGATATGAGAGTGTGTACGGTGGACGATCGCCTGTTAGATCGACCAGAACTCATGAAGAGAAATATAGATAGCACAGATAAAGTATGGGAGCATGATATGATAATACAGGTGATTACAACATAATTTGTTATTGATAAGGATTATTACAAGCACAAAATGTAAAATCTAACCTGTAGATGGTTCTCAAATTTTATTGGTCTGATTAGAAAAAATAAAGCAAAAAAAATAAAAAGAAATTGTCCATTCTGTCAAATAGATAATATATCAGGAGAATTGCAGCAAAAAGAAAGAAGAAAAAAAAAAAAAAAAATTTCAGTATTCACCTGATTGAAAATCTTTCAATTAAATACATGCGATAATCAAGAGAAGGGGCGTGTATCCAACACATGTGTAATACAAACAACACTAGCAGCAGCAGCAGCAGTAGTAGTAGTAGTAGCAGTATAGCGATTGATGATTTGAACCAGGTTCTGTTGTAACTAAACACTGCAGTGATATTAAGCACTTAATATTGGACGAGGAAGTTTTAAATAATCTCAGATCAATTTTGATGAGCCAATATCTATCCACCTGCTATTCTATTTGATAAACCAAATTTTTTCCCCTTTGCCTTTTCTGCGCTTTCCTGCGTTTTCAGTTTGAGCTTTTTAATTAGCTTTATTTTATTAACTCATTGTTCAGTTTTTATCAATGATTTAACTTGCGTCCAATATCAGATGTAGTTTAAAATTATAAAACCAATTTCATATCCATCCTTCTGTATATTTTCTTCGATTTGTTTGGTAATCATTTAGGTGTCTATTCAATAGTCTATTTGAAAACTATCTACTTTCAACGCCTCATATTTATTGTAATTTATTTATTCATCCTTTCATTCATTTCTAAGTCATCACTCCTACTCATCCCCTACGTCACCATCTGAAAAAGAGGAAAAAAACCACCTAATATTCCTAAAGTCAATTCACATCTCAGAGCAACATTACACAACAACCATGCAAGAAGAAGTAATACATTTCATATCACGAAGAAAATTATTCACAGAAAACAAGGACTACGATGAAAGTTTCGTATTACTCTTCACTATAGCGTCATCAATGATATGGATTATGGTTCCAGGTTTAGCGTTCTTGTATTCTGGTTTAGCCCGTAGAAAATCGGCCCTATCAATGATTTGGATAGTACTAATGTCGTCGTTTATCGGTATATTCCAATGGTACTTTTGGGGTTATTCTTTGGCCTTTTCCGATAAGTCTTCCAATCCATTCATTGGCGACTTGCATTTTTTTGGGTTTAAAAACTTATTGGGTGAGACATCTAGTGAAACAGATTATCCCGAAATTGCGTATGCTTTATTTCAATTGCAATTCTTATTAGTCACGTTGGCAATTTTGGCAGGTGGATGCATTGCCGAAAGAGGTCGATTTCTTCCGGCCATGGTTTTTTTATTCTGTTGGGCAACAATTGTATACTGTCCCGTTGTTTATTGGATCTGGGGCGGTGGATGGGCCATGAAGTATAAGTCAGGAGTATTGGATTATGCTGGTGGTGGCCCTGTTGAAATACTTTCTGGTGTTTCCGCGTTTGTTTATTCAGCATTTTTGGGGAGAAGAAATGAAACCTTAATGATCAATTACCGTCCACATAATATTTCCACAATCTTCTTAGGTACTTCCTTATTATATTTAGGATGGCTATTCTTCAACGGGTTCTCCTGCGGTAATCCATCCTTGAGGGTTGCTTATTCAATGATGAACACCCATATTTGTGGTGCATTCGGGGCTATTTCTTGGTGCTTATTAGATTTCAGATTGGAAAACAAATGGTCAATGGTTGCTGCATGTTCCGGATGTATTTCCGGTTTGGTTGCAGCCACTCCGTCATCAGGTATGATTCCATTATGGGCCTCAGTTATTTTGGGAGTAACTGCCGGTATTGTATGTAACTTGTCGACCAAGATCAAATATATTTGTCGTGTTGATGATTCTTTGGATGTTTGGGCAGAGCACGGTGTCGCTGGGGTAATTGGATTGATATTTAATGCACTATTCGGATCAGCTACCGTGATTGGTTATGACAATGTAACGGATCATCAAGGTGGATGGCTCGATCATAATTGGAAACAATTGTACATTCAAATTGCCTACATTTTGGCTACAATTGGTTATTCAGCTGTAGTTACTGCTATTTTATGTTTTGTCATTAACAAGATCCCAGGTTTGCATCTTAGAATTGATTATAATGCCGAAGAAGTTGGGGTTGATGAAGATCAAATTGGAGAATTTGCTTATGATTATGTTGAAGTTAGAAGGGACTTCTTGGATTGGGGTAACCCCACAGTGAATCCGACCTTACAAAATCTGATAGAAGAAAGGGCCATAGTTGATGATGTTGATGGAAACCTGCTGGTTATGGTTGCGAAGACAAGAAATGGACCGCACGACGTTATAAACGCAGTAGATGAATCTTCTATATCTCATGATAATGATACTGCTGGTAGTATCAATGAAAAGCATGACGCGCCAACACCGTATACTGCACAAGAGACTCATCAAGTACCGAAGAACAAACTTCAATAAATATTACATTTTGTATAGTTGCCTATGGTGGCTTATCTATATATAGAGATACTAATAGAAATATGAAAAAGAGAGTCTTATAAAAAAAGAAAAATAGCTGTACACGTGCAAAGTCACATGATCCACTTTCATAGTATTCTTTGTATTCGGCTTACTCCAAGAATGAATTACAAATAATCATATGAAATCCATAAGGAAAAAAAATCTAAATATACTTCGGTTTCCGCTTGTCCAGAGTTAGAGCGAAACAGGCCCTGTATATTATTATCGTAAGGTGATTGCACAATTAAGCAATTCTACAGGTAAGTGGTAGCAATCCACTTGTGAGTCAGCTATTCGGTTCAACAACAATATCAACAAATAGGCGGACCTGATAATTGAATTTGTTTCAATTGGAGAAGAAACGAAATTTTTTTAACTCTCCGTGCTTTATTTTACTTAGTAACTTCTTCTACCATAGATATGCATTGTATGCTCCAGATACTTGTTGAATGAGTCTGATTCAAAAAATTTTTCACATTTCTTTTTGTTTTTATAAAACTATTTCACTCTACTGTTTTTTTTTTTTCACTTCTCTCTTCTTTTATCAGATACAGCTACTACTACTTCTACTACTACTTCTACTACTAGCACTGCTATCACCACCTTGATACACAAGTATTAGAAGATATCCAAATGATCTCTCACAACTTCAGAGCATCATCGAGATGCTGTCAAAAGACAATGATGTATTCCTTCATGAGATCTCAGATAAGATCATTATCGAAAGTAAACTCACAACAAGCAGCACGCGCAACGAGTCAAACTTCTAGACCACAGCCATCTCCAGCATTCAACACATCAGATGCCCCACAAATAAACCAAAAACCCCAGAATCACAAACAACCGTTTGGTTACCGTAGTAAAAAAGAACAAGTAATGGATGACTCATTTATCGGGTTGACTGGAGGTGAGATTTTCCACGAAATGATGCTTAGACATAATGTGGATACCGTGTTTGGTTATGCCGGTGGTGCTATTTTACCTGTTTTTGACGCCATTTATAATTCGGACAAATTCAAGTTTGTTTTACCAAGACATGAACAAGGTGCGGGTCATATGGCTGAAGGTTACGCTAGAGCCAGTGGTAAACCTGGTGTAGTTTTAGTTACTTCCGGTCCTGGTGCCACAAATGTTATTACTCCAATGGCAGATGCATTGATGGATGGTGTTCCATTAGTTGTTTTTTCTGGTCAAGTGCCTACTACTGCTATTGGTACTGATGCTTTCCAAGAAGCTGATGTTATTGGTATTTCAAGATCGTGTACAAAATGGAACGTTATGGTTAAAAATGTCGCTGAATTACCAAGGCGTATCAATGAAGCTTTTGAAATTGCTACTTCGGGTAGACCAGGTCCAGTTTTGGTTGATTTACCAAAAGATGTCACTGCATCAATCTTGAGAGAATCTATCCCTATAAATACTACTTTACCATCCAATGCATTGAGTCAAATCACCAAAAAAGCTGTCAGCGAATTTACATCGGAAGCTATCAAAAGATCAGCAAACATCTTGAACATCGCTAAAAAGCCAATTATCTATTGTGGTGCCGGTATTTTAAATCATGAAGATGGTCCTAAGTTATTAAAAGAATTAGCTGACAAAGCTAATATCCCCGTTACAACCACTTTGCAAGGTTTGGGTGCATTCGATCAAAGGGATCCGAAATCTTTAGATATGTTGGGCATGCATGGTTCAGCTGCCGCTAATACAGCTATTCAAAATACAGATTGTATAATTGCATTAGGTGCAAGATTCGATGATAGAGTCACGGGTAATATTTCTAAATTTGCTCCTGAAGCCAAGTTGGCAGCTGCTGAAGGTAGAGGTGGTATTATACATTTCGAAATTTCCCCCAAAAATATCAATAAAGTTGTCGAAGCCACAGAAGCGATTGAAGGTGATGTTACTTCAAACTTGAAAGCATTTATTCCCTTGGTCAACTCCGTTGAATCAAGACCAGAATGGTTTGCATCCATTAATGAATGGAAAAAGAATTATCCATACTCATATCAAGAAGAAACTCCAGGCTCATTGATCAAACCACAATCATTAATCAGAGAAATATCAAAACAAGCAATGACTTATGATAAAGAAGTGTATATTACCACTGGAGTGGGACAGCATCAAATGTGGACCGCTCAACATTTTACATGGACTAAACCAAGGACCATGATCACCTCTGGTGGTTTAGGTACCATGGGATTCGGATTGCCTGCCGCAATTGGTGCACAAGTTGCCAAACCAGATGCTATTGTCATTGACATTGATGGAGATGCTTCATTCAACATGACATTAACTGAATTATCGTCAGCAGTTCAAGCAGGTACCCCAATCAAAGTGTGTGTCTTGAACAATGAAGAACAAGGTATGGTAACTCAGTGGCAATCATTATTCTACGAACATAGGTACTCTCACACCCATCAATCAAATCCGAATTTTATGAAATTAGCTGAAGCAATGGGTGTCAAGGGTATCAGGATAGCAACACAAGAAGAATTGGTCAGTGGTGTGAAAGAATTCTTGGATAGTAAAGAACCAGTCCTTTTAGAAGTTCTTGTTGAAAAGAAAGTGCCTGTTTTACCAATGGTGCCGGCTGGTAAAGCACTTGATGATTTCATTTTATGGGATGCCGAAGTCGAAAAGCAACAAAATGAATTAAGAAAAGAAAGAACTGGGGGAAAGTATTAATGCGGTTTGCTTTTACATAGTTTTATGACTTTTTTTATTTATTCAGGTGTACCAAAAGGAATACACGCAAGTACATAATGTTTGTTGTTGTTATTGCGCTTAACAAAACTCTTTTGTTGAAGGAGAGCAAGGAGAGAAAGCTCGCGATACTATCTTTTTTTTGCTTTATCTCCACATGCCTAATGCCAAAGAGATAAGTTACATTTGAGCCTGTTTCGTAAGTGGATGGAGTTTAGAAATCCTATATAGAGAAATAGAATACAGCGATGAACTCGAAAAGTATTTGTATACCCGCTCGACGGAACCGTCGTTTTGGGTGTCAATGAATACTCTAGGTGCGTCATCCGGTACTTAAAGAATCTCAGAACTCTAGGAAATGAGAAAGAGTAAGTCAGTAAATTGAACCAAAAAATAGCCTGGTCTGAATATCACTATGAACCTGAGGCAGCTTGTGTGCTCCTATGTATGTTCATCTTAAATCTGATATACAGGGACACATTAAAAAAAAGCCACGAATTTAAGAAAAGAGTGAAAAAATAAAGCCCAACGCGGGGCTCGAACCCGCAACCTTTTGATACCTAGTATCTTAAGAGTCAAATGCTCTACCGATTGAGCTAGCCAGGCTTCTTCGTTGGATTGTTATAAGTATTTGTATTTAATGTAGCAAGCACCTCTGCGCCGCAATCTTCAATGTCTTTGTTTATATAGAACTAAAGAGCATATGATATACAACTATCAAAGAATTAAACACCGGCACTGAAATAGGTCTTTTACTAAGTAAGTTAGCACTGGACGACACAATTTCAGAAGAAACTGAACTGAAGTAGAAGATAGCCCAAGAGACTAGTGGGAAATCAAGTACAAAGGCTAAGCACCCTTTCAATCTTTGACTACAGACTATCAAAACATCCTTAGGGAAACGTTAGACCAAATATTGCCCCATTGTGGTTCATGGGATCCAGATATCAACCCGTACAGATTATTGCATAGATCTCTGCATGATCAATACGTTTAATGTATACAGTATTGTTGAAAAAAAAAACTCGAATTAAAATCTCGGCTTGTTCTTATTGTTTTGTTTCTAATATGTTTTAGTTGCATTATCGCTGGCCGACAGAATAAAATAAATAATCCTAGGGTTATCCTGCCTCTCTTTGCACGTTAAAAATCAACAACTAAATGCGAATAAAAGAACTATAAAAGTTAACAGCTTTAAACGGAATTTATAGCTTAGCATACGCAACAGTGACGATGATTAATATAAAACTAAACAAAACAATAATCTCTTTTGCAGTTTTCTTCAGCGGTATGGTTATGATGATTATTTCAGTAGTTCAGTTATACGAAAGTAAGAATTTCTGGGACCATGGCAAAGAGAACGTAAATTCCATTAAACCACTAGAACGGACACTGGATTAATCAAGAGAGTTGATTGGTAAAAGATTGCCCTTAGCTTTGGGTTGACAATAGTACCCGGGACTCTAAGCCAAACTACTCTGGTGCTTATAAATAGCTTTTCTCCACCACGTCGATCCAATTCCTAAGAGCTCTTGTCAGGATGTTCTCGTCGGCGGCCTGCATAGATCGCAGGAAAAAGAAGCAGTCAATTACTGACCTTACTGGTTTAAATCAGGGTGTCAACAAAGGTTGAGAGGTGCTTACTAGGAATTAAAAGTGATTTAATTGATAATTTTGCAAGCTTTCCTTTTGAGCTGTGGTGATTAAGAGTATTCAATGCATCAAAATTAACTGCTTACAAGATAAACAACAACGTCATTTAACTATACAGGAATTAAATATTATTTATAAGTATTGTTATTTTTAGTTGAAGGAGGATATATTTTACCCTGAGATCCATGTCTTCGTAAATTCATTAATTCGTGAGCTGCACCTCTATCTTTGTCTTCGTCTTTCAAGTCGTAGAAGTCAAATTTTGAAATTAGCGGCACTTTAAGATACGCAGCAGGCATAGGCAAGTTACTATCCGGATGATGCTGTTGCTGTTGCTGTGGTGGTTGCTTTTGATGCTGATCTTGCTGTCGCAGATTTTGCTGATCTTGCGTGCTTGTAGTTGCTGGTTGTATTCCATTTCCATTAGTATTCTTTTGCATCAATTGTTGTAATATAACTTCGCTCTTGTATTTGATAAATTTACAGATTTTCAAATACTTCAAATCCTCATCCATTTCTTCATCATCCCAATCTATGCTCTTATAAAAAGTTCCATCGTCTTCATCCTCTTCGTCATCTGAATCTTGTTCTTGATAATGTAATATGTCATCCTTTAATTCATCATTCATTAATTTTTCAAATATTCTATCTTCGTTAATTTTTTGTGACCTACTCACACCAGGTCTATAATTTATAAAAATATTTATAAACAAATCGACTGCTCTCACTAATAAAGCAGACGTTTCCTGGATTCCGTTTAGTAAATCATTCCGTTTAATAAATTTCATTTGACATATAAGGAGGTATAACATTTGTAAAACGATGGATTTCTTCAAGTTTATAACCGTTAATGATAATCCATTCAACATTGAATTAAATGGGGAAATGGGTATCTCTCTAGTTAATCTTTTTGGTAATTTTTTACGTTGATTTGGCTTTCTTCGCTTTACTGAAAAGTCATTGATAACAAATCCATCTTCATCAACATCCAACCCTAGACTTTCCATGACTATTGAATGCGATGTCATTGGGGGTTCAGTTATTTTTTCATGAGCTGTACTAACATGATCAAAAATTACCAAGAAATATCGAAGTACTTCCTGTGATATTGTAGCAATTTCCTTATAATAATTGAAATTCAATTCTTTATCAACAATGAAATTTAAATAATTCATTGATCGAATTAATATATAATGGAAATTTAATTGTATTTTCATAAGTTGTGATGCCGTATAAATATCAGGGATTCCAGTATGATAATATTGAATCATTGCTTCGTGATTGAACAGTTCTTGTTTCATATCATGATAAAGATCATTTTCAGTAATATTTAACATATTTGGTAAACCCATATGTAAATGTAGAGGAACTAATGAAAGCTTCCTAGTTTTTAAAGACTGTCTCCAATCAGACAAGTTCTTATCAATGGTTAAAAACTGATTGAAATTATAATTCAAATTACCATCGTTACCATCACCATCATCTTCATTTAATATCCAATCTAATCGATGATGGTTGTGTTGCGGTTCTTTTTCCTTCTTTTTCCTATCTTGCTTCAAGTATTGATAGTAGTTAGGGGAGAAAGAAGATGGTATAATAATATTCATCAAGTTGAGGAATTCTATACTTGGTTTCAATAATGTGTTAAATAAATCATCATTTTCTCCAAGTAGGGAAGACAACTTTTCTGGTGTTAATTGGAAATAACGATCAATTGTGACAGGATTGATAACGGTGGTATTCAAACTTGGCTTGAAACCAAACTTTAAATTAAAGCACTTTAGCAATACTTTGAATACCCAAAATATTTTGACCCTATTCCGACGTTGTTGTTGATTTAAGGCTAAATCGTTGAAAAAAAGATTCTTCGAGTTTAAATTAATACCTAGGATACCAATAAATGCATTGACTAAAGATGATAGTATTAGTGATTTTTCCTTGTTGTTTGTTAGCAACGAATAATACAAGAAAAGTAAATACGTTTGCAATTGATAAATGGATATATGAAATCCATTGAAATACGGAAGAAGATCATATAGGGACTTTAAAATTGATCTGTCTCCGTTGAATGAATAATGTGGGTCAGAATGATTGAGTAATAAATTCAAATTAATTGTGGGATTATTAATCATAATCATGGCATAAGTTTGAATAATTGTCATTAAATATTTATTTACAGTTTGATAATCATTTGAGTTGGACAAATTAAACCCATTTATTGTGGAATCATCATACGTAAAAATGAAAGGATACATTGTATGAAAGGCATCATAAGATTCCATAAATTGATTATAATCAAATATTGGTATTAAAATATTGTAATTTAAAAAAAAGTGCATGATTTGATTATCCAATTCTTTCTTTGATTGAAACATCTTTTTGAAGTTGTTGATAAGTTTGATAAACAAATCATATACATCGTGGGGTAGTTCATTTAAACCAATTTCGACACTAGTACCAGTCAAGGGGTTATATATGACATCTAAGTCTTTGTTGTGAAATTGATTACTCTTGGTGTACGAGGGATTATACAAGTAACTATTTGGATCATCTAGTAAATAATTATGGCTATTGGTAATCTTTAAAAACGGCAAATTTAGATTTATCAACAAGTGGTTAAATTGCGACTCAAAATTAAGATTATCGTTCCCTATTATAATTCCTTTATCATCGAGATTGAATATTTGATCTATAGGATTATTGATTTGAACCGATTGATTGGTAGATTGAAAAATCACCACATCATTTGCTGTGGTTGTTGTAGTCGGAATTGACGTTGGTGCTGGTGTAGTATTTACTGTTGTTATATTACTTTTACTTAGCAACCCATCGCCCAGTTTTTCTTTAAGCATTTGTAATTCTTCCTCCAATTCTTTGACTTTCTTCTCCAAATTCTCGGTATAACCCTTGGGGAATGCTCTTCTTGTCAATTTATCACTTGTTTTACATTCGATATCGACCTTTTTACAGTTGTGACAAGGTGATAAACCATCACATTTAATTTTCTTGATTCTGCATCGATCACACGCTTGTGACACACGTACACCGGTTGATGTATTAATTAGCTTGAAGTTTGAAGTTGATTTATCTTTGTCTTGTTTTGTCATATGGATGATGTAGTATTCCTGTGTGGTTGTTATAATTATGGTTTAGTGTATTGTTGTCTATCTGGAAGTGAATTTGAATGTTACCCCACAATCCAGATGAAGTATTGAATATGAGCCGGGCCGTGGATGTACTGGTAGCCACGCAAACAAGTAGATAGATAAACAAATAGATAGACAGAAGCCTAGGGATGTATCAAGTGGTGAAGGTAGAAGTGGAGCTGGCGGTGGCGGCGGCCGACAGGCAGTGAGATAAAGGAAAGTAGTTGTAAGAATAAACCGTTGGCTGGCTGTAAAAATTTAGTTGGTTGTAAAAACTGCCTAAGTGTTCAGGAAACTACCCAGTAATAACTTGCAGTAGCAAATGCCTTCCCCAGAATTAAGAAAAATGAATGAAAGGGCAAACTGCGGAAAACATTAAGAGAAAACGAACATGGAAAAAGAGAGACAAAAACTGAGGAAAACAGCAAAACACAAAGTGTAAACAGAAAATAAAACGTGCAAATGAAGTGCAAAAATTGTCTTGTGAAAGAATAACCGTTTATTACTATGCTCGGCATAACCGCTAGTTCAATCACGTGACAGAATTGTACTTTGTTCTACCTGTTCTGTAGGCGTGAAAGGCAACCAACTAGGCACCTAAAGCAACGCGAAGACCAAGACGAAACTAAAGTACTTAAAGAGAAATTGCGTATTATTTAGATTACTTCCATTAAGCACCGTTCTAGACTTATCTTCCATTTAGGACCTATTTTCGTGGTTTTTTTTGCACTGCCGAGTCGTAATTACCGAGCTTTGTTATTTATTATGCTAGTGCCGCTCCACAAGAGAACGCCCATGGACAGTTGTTGAGACTATGAACGGTCTTTGTATCGAGAAGATATACATATGCTAGTGAGAAGTGCAACTGTCCGGCTGATGCAAAAGCATATGTATCTAGACATTCTCCTCATGAAATAAAACAACGGCTAGCCGATCACGTTTATTTACATCTTCGTGCCTATATAATTCCTCGTTGTTAATTGTTTCTCCTGGTACCACCACCTCATAGCCAATTCAACTCTATTCATATCTAAGCTGTCACTTAGTACTTTCCATAACATCCCCACTAAATAATTAGCCTCGTTCACATCACTGGTCACAACCAATCGCCATATCTGATCTAACCAACTGGTAAACAGAGACAATGGAAAATATGGAATCAAATTAATTATCGCTGCTATAGCTGCTTCTCTTGCTGTCTCAGGTATTAATCTATTCTCAAATTTATAGTCCTTTTTAAATTTTGGTAATAAATCCTGTACTACTTTATCTTTGGGTTTTTCAGCTTTATTATCATGAATTATATCATTTGTTAACAGTTCATCTTGTTCCAAAGTATGCAATGTAGAGTTTGCATCTATTTCAGGTATTGGTTGTGCTGAATTGAATGCTGGTTTATCTACCTCGTTCCTTATACGAATTCCTGTTTTGATGGGGGCACATTTACTGAGCAAAAACATGAAAAACTCTTCAGCTGATGTTGCAAATGAGGAACTATGATACTGAACTGGGTTGGATAAGATTTTCTTGCCTATAGTTTCAACAGCAATACTTAATTGAGTTGCGGATAATCTTGTAGGGAATTGCTTGAGAATCAAATCAATATGATTCATGCAATCCCCCAAATTTACCATTTCACTATTCGAAAAATAAAACAATAACGCGGAATGACTGGCCTCAATTAAATCATCAGTAGTATATTTTCTATCATTTGCAAGATTTATAGCAACATTAAAAATTTCAGTGGAAAAGCGATTTTGGCGTGAATTCAGTTGCAAATAATTTTCCCATAACCCAAGTACAAATAGAACTTTTGATTGCATAATGTAATTGATATTCAATACATCAGGATACATGTTGATTTCATGATAATTACTTATCAAATACATAGTCACTTTTTCAAAATGCAATCCCGTAGTTAATGCTAGCTCGATACATAAATAATAAACAAAATTATAAATATCAAAACCACCTTGGCCTATGGATAATAATATAAAATTCAAGTAATACAAGCTTGGCAAGATCACTAATGAAATAGCTCTATACTCTTTTTCAATAATCATTAAATCCTTTTGTCTCAACCAAAACATACTAGATTTTGCATTACCAGTTAAAAACCTAGTCAAAATGCCTTGAAATATGACAACTTGTGCAAACAAGAGGCTCTTCATAAAATACCAAAACTGTTGCATCAAGGGATTTCTATCTTTCGCACTTGTGGAACTATTAAAAATGGAAGATGCGGTTGATAAGGAGAGTGCTTTGTTGAAATCGGTAATCTTTGTCAAATTTTCCATAATCAAATGCTCTGCTTCAGCGTTAAAGTCTAAACTACTGAAATATGCCGCCAATAAAAATGAAAGTTTGTTTAGATGTTTAACGACCGGTCTGAAAGAAATTTCCTTCTGTACAATTGGTTCAATCTTGGGATCTGCTGGATTTAAATGATAAAATGCTTGGTAAACCAAACAAGAGACCTTTGAATCAAGAAATATCATTTCAACCAATTTATTAATCATGAACGAAGCCGCTATTTTCAGGGTATACCTCTTGATACCTTCATTCTTTTGGTAGACCAATGCTAAGCTGATTAAACTCAAGTATATAACATCATTGGAATGAGTATTTGATAAACTATAATTTAACGAGTGGCAAAGCAATTTTCTGGATCTGTCATCCCACGTTTGGAAAAACCGTTTGTATTCAATAAAGTTCTGACTGGTATACAATTCATCTCTCAACTGGTTAGATAGTAGTATTCCACAAATAACAGGTAACACTTTCCAACTATTTGCAATTGGATGATATGCAGCAAAGTTTTCAATCTCTTTCAATATAATGCTATAAAAACTCTTTATGGACAATGTAGGTTGGGACACTTTAAGCTTTTTATCAGTAATCAATTTGAATACTTCAATAATTAAATAGTTCTCTTCAAATGAAGGAACAACATGCCCAAAACAAACAGGAGTATTTAGAAAGCTAGCAATAACTAGTTTCAAATTATGCTCATGTTTAATGTATGGTAAATAGTTGTACAAGTACCCCAGTATTTTCTGCACTGTTGTATCTGGCTTCGGGTTACGTAATTCATTAATTAGACAATCCAATTCTTGAGGTGCAACATTTGAATAATCATATGATGCTGTCAATGCTTGATGTCCTTTTGAATTTAATAAAGCTCTTCCCTGAGGTCCTAGCTGATTGTACAAGTCAGACATCTTTTGAATGGGGCAAATGGTATTTGTGGTGTTGATTTCGTGGGGGAAATTTGGTTCTGACCATGAAACCAAATGGTGAAAAAAGAAAAAACTTGTTCTGTGAGCCGCGGATTAGTTTACACGCAGACTCAAAAAAATACGGTATTTCCCTATTGCAGCAATTCCACGTATTATTGAAAGATTAACACAAGTCATCGTATGAAGTAGAAAATACCTTAGATCTGGGGATGCAATAAAGAACGTACTTATTATTGCATAGATGTGTCATTATTTTCACTAAAAGCATCGAGCTTGCAGCGCAAATGAGGCCCTGCTTGGCTCTTCGTATATGCATTATTAAAGTTGGTTTCACTATTTATCACAACTAATTCGAATATTGAACAAAGCTCATGCTCCAGTTGGTAGAAGACAGTAATTACAGGAAGAAGTGATGGAATTGAAGTCAGCTAATTTTTATTCCGTTTTTGACATCCTTTTGCTCTCTACCCATGGCACCTTCCCGGCTTAGTTTTTGCGTGAGGCTGCGAATTACATTTTCACAACTACTTCAACGAACCAATATTGTAAAATTGAATTTTCAGGCGTTGCCCTTACATACGATATTGAGAACACACGTATGGAATTGATTAGATAACGACCAACTCTTCCTGACCAAAACACAGATAGCTACATATCCCAGCCCAGGAACCTTTACAAGGAGCTTTAATTTCCATCTTCAGAACTACTTCTGTGGATCATCATTATTTGATTGAGCTTGTAGGTATTGTTTAGCCATAAGGTCCAAAATTCACACGTGTGGAATCCCTTGTAAAATGACCAGGTTTCGTCAACAAAATTCGATCCATACAGAAATTACCACCAACCATGATTGCTTTAACTTCATATCTTATAGTTTGCATATTGGCTTAAGTTGATTTTGCCGAGAACAATTATCATCCAGTATTCGGTTAATACAGAAAGTATATCCAGCAAAGTGATCCATATCTTCACCAGGATCGAGTGAATAATAAAAGCTTCGGATTGCTTCCAGATTCTACCTGGAGCAAAGTAGTTGAGGATTTAAAACCCAATGAGGAACTTTTCTTTTTACCTAGCCACGAAACTGGATGGCATAACGCTGCTTCAAGCTAGCTCAGTATTCCTTTGCTTCACTGGCAACATTGCTGATACTGTGACGATGGTAAAGATGATGCATTGAGTGGTTTGATGCCATATTGACTCGAGAGTGACTAGCCCACAGTAAACAGTAAACTGTTGTTCCATGACAAAATCAGAAGAAACAACTTGGTTCCCATACCCACTGAAATCTTGCGTTAGATCAATGCGAAGATGCTTGCAGACTTGGGAGTTGACCTCGAATGATTCAACTCACAATACCCCTATAATTAAGGAATTCGCATGGGAAATCTTTGGGGCACTGAAAGTAAACGTCATAATAAAACACAGATTTATGAACGTTGGCTCCCCTTAGGGCTCGAAAATTGGTTCGCCGAAGAAGATGAATTATGGATGCCTGATTTACGTGAAATGCTTTTTCCTTGTCAGTCATGGTGCTGCCTTATTAGCTTATATTCTTGAGGATTCGATAAATAATTCAGTCATTAGTGATACTGCTCATTCAGAATCATTTGCTGAATTTTAAATCCTGTTCAACATCGTTTCTACATTTTAGATTCTGGTGATGTCATTCCTATTGTTATTGAAATAGAAAATGCAAAAAAGGTTGACCCATTTGCTGATCTGTGGACAACTTGGAGTCATTGGTGTCCTTTTATAAGTTTCCATGATTCCAATTAGGTTGAACTGTATGTTTCAAATATCTGGTGGTAGATACACTTGATAGAGACAGAATGCAAACTAATGAAAAATATGTGAGAATATATTTAAAACTAAGACTAACAACAAAAAAACAATCAAAAAGTAAAGTACAACAAAAGCAGTTCAACAACTGCAAAAGTAAATCTCTGGATATTACATGCTGAATAGTGTACCTTGACTACGAAGTCTAGTTGCTATAACGTTTGTTTGAAAAATGTGGATGTCATGTCATTCAATAGTGAAATTGGTAGCACCATCATTAATTAATCTTCACATCGTCAAAAAATTCTAGTGCAACGTAGATTGACACAGAAAAAATGCTTGATTCAACTAGAAAAGGAAAACGCTGTAGTGGTTGTAGCGTACTGGCAATCGATAATGGCATATGAGGTGACAAACATTTTGGAGAGCGTGCTTAGTTTTTATTTAACATCTATTTATCATCTGCCATCTCATTGTTTTGCAGCTTGACTTCCGCGTTAGTTAAGAAAAACAATCCAGAAGATTCTTTTATCTTTTATTTTACGAGTCAGAATATGTGAGGTAGTTGACTGTGTTCCTGTAAATATCAAACATACGAGAGTGTTGTTGCATGGTTAATCTTAAGTCACATGCGTTTTATTTGCTCCTATTGTAAATTCTACATATTCCAATCACGACCCATTATAGGTAGTGTTCTATTTGCGTCTAATTTTTATATTATATATATTCAAGAAATAGAGATTACATTAAATATACTAACATAGCTTTCACATGATATTTACATTGTCTATGAATAGCAAGGCTTTTGTACATTATACCCATTCAATTGGATTCTTCAAGACTTGCAACAATTTATCTTCTTCCGAGCCGGGTTCGGGATGGTGATCGTATACCCAACTAGCAGTTGCAGGCAAAGACATCAAGATACTTTCAACTCTTGAACCAGGAGTTTGCAAGCCAAATTGAGTTCCTCTGTCCAACACCAAATTGAATTCAACATATCTACCTCTTCTAATTTGCTGCCAATTTTTCTGTTCTGGAGTAAAGGGGGTATCTTTTCTTTTGGCAACTATTGGCACATACGCAGGAACAAATGCATTGAAACAAGATTCAACGATTTTCAAAATTTCGCTCGCTGGTTTACTGTCAAAATCGTCAAAGAAAATACCACCAATACCTCTAGCTTCGCCCCTATGAGTGATAAAAAAGTATTCATCACACCATTTCTTAAACTTAGGATATAATTCAAGATCAAATCTATCTAAAGCGTCCTTATGTTTCTGATGGAAATCTTTGGCATCTTCTTTATACAAATAAGATGGAGTTAAATCAGCACCTCCACCAAACCACCATGTTTGAACTTCATTGGTTTCAGGATCAGTTGTTTCAAAGTATCGGTAATTGGCATGAGTAGTAGGAGCATGAGGGTTATGAGGATGTATAACTAATGATAAACCGCAAGCAAAAAAATTAACACTTCCATCAACCGCAGAACCTTTCAAATTGGAGTGATCGGCTTTCATCCTTTCAACAGCCTTTGGAGGTAATGTACCATGAACAACAGAAATATTAACACCACCTTTTTCAAATGTTGTACCATTTTGTAAAACCATTGATTGACCACCACCACCGTTATCGCCTCTCATCCATTTGTCAGTGTGAAATTTAACGGTATCAACAGATTCAAGGGCACTGGTGATTTCTTGTTGTTTCAAACGAATGAGTGCTTCCATTCGTTCTCTCATTGGCAATGATTCGTCATGTATTTTGTCTGGGGTCACCATGGTTTGTGTGTATTGTATGATGCAATTATTCTGTATTACTGAAAAAAAAAGATTGATTGGTAAATTAAAGAGGGTGGTTGAAGTGTTGTTTATATATAATTGTAGATCAACAGTTGTTGGTGAAATGATTATCTAAATTGTCTTTAGAATTCCAGTGTCAAAAATCAACAATTTGAAAATGAAATCAACAACACAAAAAATAAAATGGGTTCATTTTCATGCAAAATACGATCACCAGATAATTTTCAACCCACTATGATTTAACAAATGGCAGCTATTCATACATCCGGCGTCTTTGTTTTTTTTTCTCCCTCGCTGCATTTTCATTCAGGTGAGTCTTACGATTGTTGAGATTGGTTGGGAAATATAACGATGTATACGATGAAAATTTTCATGCTATGTGCCTTTTCTTCTTTCTTGCTGCACTTTAGCCAAATATTGGAATAATAATTATGAGAGCCAAATAACCATGAGTAGTAGTTCTGATTATTAAATAAGTTGGAATGAGAGTTTTGACAATAAGCAGGTAGGCCTCCTTCAAATTCTCTACCTTTCATTGCATACTGAGGGGTTAGGTATTTAATCTCAGTGCATTGCAAAGTTTAATGAGTTAAAAAAGTAAACACGTTCCATGGATACGTAAATACTTCGCAGCTCTTAGCTTGTTAGTAACCCCTAAAACACAAAATGATTGACATGATGATGATAAATTTGCAAAGATTTGCATCTACATCTTTTTTTGAATTTATAGAAGTATCGTATAGCTGCTACATATATTTGAAACCAAATGTATCAGTTATTATATTAGGATACCGGTGAGATAATTCTGAATCACAGTCGCAGCAACCACGACCGACAGGTACAACTCACATAATACAAATAACGTACCATAAACCATCAGTTGGTTGGATGGTCAAGTACTGAACATTCCACCAACATTTCACCTTGGTCAATTTTACATATCAACCAGTCAATTTGACCAAAACAATACAATTGGTTTCATTAGGTCACTTTTACTAAAAAAAAGAAAAGATCTGAGGTGTGATAGTGATAGCATCTGAGGATCTGAGTTCTTACACGTAGCTAGCAGAAATTCTTACAAGATTTCGGTGACTTCTACTAGAAATCTATTAAGAAAACATCTTCTTGATTTCAGCAACAACTAACTTGAAATCTATTAGGAATCAAATTTACACAAATACCCAGAGTGCTCCACTTTAAATCTTTCATACGTATACTTGGTTGCACAATCACTTATGTCGTCTGTAATTATTCATTTTGCAGCTTTTCTAGTATGGTTCCTGCATATGGACTGAGGATTTATTTCAACCAATTAGATATTTGATTTTTCTTTATTACATATACACAACCAAACTATTAGTGAGAATTACTAGAAACAAAGTACAGAAAGAACGACAAACAAAAAAAAAACCTGAAAAATCCAGAACAACTCCAATAATTTGATAATACATATTCACAAAGAAAGAAAGAAAATGTCCTTCTTGAGAGATTTATTAGAAACAGTTGTTCCAACTGCTTATGCTGATGAGGTATGTAATCAATTGAAACCACCGAGAAAAGATGTATCATTCAAAGAAACATTTTATACTAACACCAAGTTGTAGCCAGATGTCGGTGAAAATGAAGTAGCAGATGAAGAAGCTTCCGAAGAAACTACAGAAACAGTTGAAGAAGAAGACGATGCTGAAGAAGACGAGGACGAAGATGAAGATGAAGATGAAGAAGAAACAGTAGATCCATTAGATAAGTTGCGCGAAGAATGTACCAAGACTATCGCTTGTAAACCGTTTAATCATCATTTCCAAGAATGTATCGAAAGAGTTACCAAAGAAATGGAAGAACCAGGTTATGAGCATAAACATTACAAAGAAGATTGTGTTGAAGAATTCTTCCACTTAGAGCATTGTGTCAATGATTGTGTTGCCCCAAGATTATTCAGCAAATTAAAATAAAGAAAGCAGGGGTTGTCGACTGTACAATTTTTCACAAAAGATTACAGTAGTTCAGTAGTTTCAATCTGGTCGCTCTGTTAATTATTGGAAATCAGGGAAGGTAGTAAATAACCAGAACCTTTCATTGAATGATCTTTGGAAACTGGAGAAGAAGAATGGGGGTTGAAACATTAATGTAGCATTGTTAAAAAGTTTCTTTTTATCTTTCTTTATACATATATATTATAAATCTTCACGAAGTAAAAGAATATTTAAAACTAATGGAAGAAGGTATCTGACAGAAGATGCTAGTGTATCAAACTGCAGAATATGCTTCCGTTGGATACGACAGAAGACACTATTGTCCATTGTAGAATATGCCTCTGTTGGATACGAGCTGTTTGTTTCGGAGGTTAAAGGCTCTTGTTTACTTTGCAATTGGTGCATGCAATCCTACGAGTTAACCTGCTGTCACCTACTGACTACATCTTCTTCAAAGTCATCAAAGATCAACGAAAAAATTAGAAAAATAGCAACGGTAATCTCCAGCGGTCGTAAAAGGAACAAAGCAACTAAAATCTAGAACACAAGGATCACGTGATCCAATCACTGTGACTGAGCATAGTAGTAATTCGGGGTTCATTTTTTGAAGGTATTACCTTCTAAATCGCACAATCGAAAACCTTCAATTCACATACTTTTAATTACTTAATTAAACAAGCATAGGCTGCATTTGCAGCGATGAGTCCGATCCAAGCACGTGCATTATTCGGTTACAAAACTAAAAATAATGGATGCAATTGCTTTCCTAGTAGGTCTTGGGTCACGTGTATATTTTGTATTGGGTATATTACCGCCCATTACTGCAGTAAATTGGAAGTTTTTAGAAAGAGCTATTGTCTGGGTGATATTGCAAGCAGACATTCCATATAAATATTTGACAAAGACAGAGAAAGAGATAAAAAAATAATTGTTGGTGATTGGCTGCCATAGGTGCTACTCTATATCTTACGGTTCATATCTTACGACGAGCCCGCTCGGTCAGCACACGACAACTTGCAGCGTAAAATTACAACAACAACAACAACACACCACACATACATACATACATACATACAAAATACACACGCAACAATTTTTTTTTTTTCAACAGCCACTACTACATTTTATTGCTTTATTTTGCCTCTTGTGTTTCCATTTTTTTCCCTCTCCTTTCTCTCTTTCTCCAAGAGATTAAACAGTTAGTTCTTTGAATTAAGATTATACATCCAATTAATTCCATCGTATTGAAAGGGAAGTTTAAAGAGAAGAATCATAAACTACTGAACTTCAAGTAAAGAAAAAAAGTAAAAAAAAGAGACAGGTAGATAAACCAAATAGAAAGAAAGAAGCCTTTGAAATAGAAAACAAAACAGAAAAGTACTGAATTAATTACACATTTACACTAAACTGAGAAATAAAGAAATTGATCAACATGTCAGACGAAGTTAAAACTACAAAGCCATTAATTGAAGATAGAATTTACATTGGTAATGTCGATTTTAAAGCAACAGAAGATGAATTGAAAGAGTTATTCCAAGATTTAAAAGTGTATGTAGAATGATTTTTTTTGGCTGATTATAGATGGTATCTAGTCAATTAATGATACCGCTAGAGAGATGGGTGCTGGATTTGCGTTGATGGATTTGAATCTAATCCATTGGTAAGATGTCATTGCCCATCCGATCAGTTTAGGATATCGGTAGATCCTCGCGCCACAAAAAGAGGGTGTGTTACTAACTTGTAAATTATAGCACTGAAGTTGAAATTCCATTTAAAGAAAATACTCGTGGTGATCAGACTTATAAAAGACATTTGGGATTTGCTTTTGTACAATTTGAAAGCAAGAAAGATGCTGAAAAGGCAATTGCTGATTACAATGGTAAAAGATTCCAAAGAAGAAACATTTTTATAAGAAAAGCGGTTCCACCACCAACTGAGGAAGAAAAGAAAGAGAGAATTGAAGCCTTTAAAGCTAAAAGAGAAGAAATTAAAAAAGTTAGAGAAGAAAAAAGAGCCGAAGCCAGAAAGAAGAGAGAAGAAGCTGCTGCTTCAGGTGACTCTGCCACTCCAGAAGGTACGCCATCAAAAGATACTATTTTCATCACTAACTTGGATTACAAGGTTAATGTCAAAACTTTGAACAATCTTTTCAAAGAATTGAAACCAAAATGGATTCATGTTCCTGCTAGAAAAGTTCCGTACAACAGAAGAGGTCGTGGTGGTAAATTTGTTAGACCATTCAATAAGGGTATCGCTTTCATCAAATTTGCCAACGAGGAAACTCAAAAACAAGCTGTTGCTGAATTCAACGGTAAAGAGATTAATGGTAGAGAAATCATTGTTGATATTGCCATTGACTCAAGAGTTCCAAAAGAAGGTGAAGAAGAAAGCGTTGAAGGAGAAGAAGGCGAGGAAGGCGAAGAAGGCCAACAAGAAGAAAATGGCAATTAAATGATCAAGAAGTGGTAATTGTTTGAATTGACAGTGGGCTTGTTTATAATATTACTCTTGCTTTTATTATTTTGTTGCTTGTTACGAAAAAAATGAAAAAAGGAGAATTGTTGAAACTGTCATCAAGCTTTCAAGTGTATAATGTTATTCTTTTTTATTCTTATTTTTTATATAGTTTATGAGTATTTATCATTTGAAATAAGGAGTTCTTAATTGAATATCTTTATTCCAATGATGCTTTCTTTGAAAAATTCTTTAAAGATTCCACAGTCTCTGTTGAGAGGTGTTCAGAGTTGCAAACGGCACTAGTAACCACGATATTTTTCATCTTGTTCTTATATACTCGCGCCAACCTTTTGGTTTTTGGCTGTAAAAATAAGTGGTTCATATTCATTTTGCAAACCAGCAGGTCGGCAATTGTATCGTGCGATAGCTCAGGACCGCCGCCGCCTAAGCTGCACCAAAAGTAACGATAAGCTCGGGAAATAAATTTATTTTTCTTTCACTCGTTGCTTAAAAGAGTTGAAAGGTGTCATTATTGATCGTAAACAAGATATAGCTGAGAGATTTGACGAAACCGAAGACAACAAAAGCACACAGTCAATAGCCATTCAGTTTATATAAATGACACAAAGCTTTAATTTTGTTGTCGTTGTCGTTGTTTGCCGTTTGATTGAACGGAAATTTTATTAGTATGTGCATTATCATTCGCCCGAGGCAAAGTAAAGTTTAAATTCTGTCAACAACTTGTGTACAGCATAAACCAAAGTCAACAATGAAGAGTGTAAATGAAAGAAAATACCAAATATGGCTGACTTTTATTGTTTTAGTTACTTTTATTGTTTTGATTGTGTTCACGTAGCTTTGTGAGTCATTTGGTTTTATCTTGCAACCTCCTATTTCTTAATCCTCTTTCCTTGTTTGGGGCCTATCGCGGACCCATACTCCCTCTGATTGTGTGAATTTACATAGATTGTGAAAAACCTGATGTTATTGGTGTTTCTGCTTCATCGAATTGAATTTTTACGGTTGAGTACCTGTGAACTGTGGGTTGCTGCACACTAAGCGGAATATATTCCGTATTGAGGAACGTGAAAGATACTAAAAAACTCTCATCCAATGTGCCTTATTTGTATAACGGAATACTTCAAGACAGTGTAGTAAATTAAGAGCGCCTTGAATCTTGACTGCTTATAAGTACATACGATACATGGCATGCCTTTTTGTGTAGACGATACATCTCGGATCCAAAACATTTACCTTCCTGTGCTCATAGTACGTTTTTTTTTCATCATCATCTTCGCTCTAACTGTTAAGCTTTTCTTTTTTCCTTCTTGCAGGATTTTTACAACCAACCTTCAAGACCGGAAAACCGTCCCCCCCCATCACGACAGATAGATATCATTTTATACCTTGCGTCTTCAAAAAGCTTATCGATCAGTCAAGTCAATCAATCGCTCAAATTAATTTGATTATCGGCACATTTTTTCCGTAAAGCAAGTCCCAATATATACCAGGTCTTAATAATTCTCGTCAGAAAGACTGTTGTAATTCACGATTTTATTAGACTTTTGGCAATTCTAGTCGGTTCTTTATAAATTTTTAGTAACGAGAACAGTTAATCTGCATCACATCTGCTAGCTATCTATATCGGAAACTCCTGTTTGCAATTCAAAGTATGTCAAATAACCCGACAAATCTGTGTCTGTTTTGGAATTATGATGATATTACAAAATGTGCAAGATATAATCTAAATTTCTTCCCCCCAGTTATAGCAGGGTCGGTATCATTTTTTATATTATTTGTTAAATCGGTCATTTCGTACTCAAAGGGACATCGCCTAACATTAAAAGGTGATGAAGACATTGAAACACGCCCGCTTTTAACTTCAAACGAGGACTATGGCTCTACAGAATATAACGAATTGACCAAAGATGATTTAAAGGCGCTTCATTTTGATCTTGCTAGGCTACCCGACACAAATATAGATGGAACTCCCCACGGTTACGTAAAGGAAATATACAAGAATACTTACGAACGGTTAAGAGTTTGTGTGGAATTTGTTTTGGTCATACTTTCTTTGGCTTTGCATGCCTCCCCCTTTTTTGTAAAGAACTTGGATAATGAATTTACTGAGGCTCCTTATGTCCCCATTGTGCAGATTATATTTTGGAGTTATATTTTCATCATTGTCACAATCAGGGTTATAAATATGAAAAGGGTATCTATTCGTTTGCCTAACTTATGGGTTCATGCCACTTTTTTGTATTTCTTCACCTTTTTACCAACTTTGCTTACTTTCAGATCCGCCTTGGTGAATTCCCATATGAAGAAACAAGTCCGTGACTATTATATTAGCGAGTTTGCTATTAATGCCATCTTATTATACTTGAATATCACGGTTAAAATTGGCGATAAACCATCACACTTATATGTAACACCAGGAATTGAACCATCTCCAGAGAATACTTCAAGTATTGCTTCATTTATTTCGTACAGCTGGTTAGACAAAATGGTTTGGAAAGCATGCAAAAATCCCTTGAAGATTTCTGATATTTGGGGCTTAAGAGAAGATGACTATGCTCTTTATGTTCTTAAAAGTTTTGAAGCTTCTAAATCCACTTTAAGATTCACTTATAAGATTTTCTATCACTTCAAATACTTATTTGCCATTCAAGCCTTTTGGGCTATCATTGATTCCGTTCTTGTTTTTGGACCATCGGTTTTATTAAAGAAAGTTTTAGAATATGTTGCTGATCCAAGTTCAACTCTGGCTAATCTCGCTTGGACTTTTGTATTCTTGATGCCAATTGTTAAAATGGCTGATTCTGTTGCTTCAGGTTGTTCATTATTTTTAGGTAGGAGAGTTTGTTGTAGAATGAAGGCTGTCATTATTGGCGAAATTTATGCAAAAGCATTGAGAAGAAAGATTACCGTCACTGAAACGGCATCCGATGAGTCTTCTGTGAATGGCAAAGATAATAACAAGGAAGAAATTAAGGAAAAAGAAACAAAGAAAACCGCAGAATTAGGAGCAATTATCAATTTAATGGCAATTGATGCTTTCAAAGTTTCTGAAATTTGTGGTTATTTACATTACTTTGTTGGAGCCATTCTCATGATTATCATTTGTACTTTATTATTATATGGATTACTAGGTTGGAGTGCTTTAGTTGGTTCTTTTACTATAATCGTATTATTGCCTATCAATTATAATATTGCTCAATGGATAGGACGCTTGCAAAAACAGATGCTAGCAGTCACCGATAAGAGAATTCAAAAATTAAATGAAACTTTCCAAAGTATTCGAATTATCAAATTTTTCGCTTGGGAAGATAAGTTTTTTGAAAGTGTCATGGGTATTAGAAAAGAAGAGTTGTATTATTTAAAAATGAGGTGTTTAGTTTGGTGTTTGGGAGCATTCATTTGGTTTATTACTCCAACATTAATAACTTTACTTTCATTTTATTGTTACACCATAGTTGATGGTAATACCTTAACTGCCCCAATTGCATTCACTGCATTGTCTTTGTTTACTTTATTAAGATCACCATTGGATCAATTAGCTGACATGACGTCATTTGTCATTCAATCTAAGGTTTCTCTTGATAGAGTTGCTGATTTCTTGGATGAGCCAGAAACTTCTAAATATGAACAATTGGATCAAAAACGGGGTCCAAATTCACCAATAATTGGGTTTGAAAATGCTACTCTATCCTGGAACTCCCTGTCAACGACGGATTTTAAATTAAGAGAATTAAATATTTCATTCAAACCAGGAAAATTAAATGTAATTATAGGTCCTACTGGTGCTGGTAAAACTTCATTGCTTTTGGGCTTGTTAGGGGAAATGGACTTAATAAATGGTAAGATCTTTTTACCAGGTATAATTCCACGTGATGAATTAGTTTCTGATCCTGAAACTGATTTGACAGAGTCTGTAGCATATTGCTCACAAACGGCATGGTTATTAAATGACACCATCAGAGGAAATATCACTTTTGGATCCCCATTTAATCAAGAACGTTATGACAAAGTTGTTGAAGCCTGTGGATTAACTCGCGATTTAGAAATTTTAGGCGCCGGAGATCAAACTGAAATTGGTGAGAAGGGTGTCACTTTATCTGGTGGTCAAAAACAAAGAGTATCATTAGCCAGAGCCTTGTATTCCAATTCCAAACACTTATTATTAGATGATTGTTTATCTGCTGTTGACTCTCACACTGCTTTATGGATCTATGAAAATTGTATTTCAGGACCCTTAATGGAGGGTAGAACATGTATTTTGGTTTCTCATAATGTTGCTTTGACTGTTCAAAATGCCGCTTGGATCGTGGTTTTAGAAAATGGCAGAGTTAAGAATCAAGGTACCACTGAAGCACTATTAGCTTCTGGTGATTTAGGAGATGATGAATTAATCAAAACATCAGTTATGAATTCACGCACTCAATCGTCAACTAATTTACAATCTTTGAATGATAAGAATGCCGAAATGAAAGCAAAAGCAGCTGCAATTGAATACAAATTGAAAGCTATCAGTGGAGATAATGAAGAAGAGGAACCAAGTCAAACAGATGGTAAATTAATTGAAGAAGAAGCTAAAGCTGAAGGTGTTGTTGGATTTGAAGTATATGCCGGATATGCTAAAGTATTTGGTGGATGGCCAATCTGGTCAGTTATTTTATTTGCATTCCTTGCGTCTCAAGCTGTCTATATGTATCAATCTTGGTGGTTAAGAAATTGGTCGTTACATGCTGAACAAGCAATAAATTTAATGAACAAAGTTGCTATGGCTACTATTGGAACTAATTATGACGTTACTCAGTTTAGCTCATCTCCGATTATTCGTACGTATACAGGCGTCTCCAAATTGATTGCAAACAGTTTTGACTCCATCAGTATTTTTAAGGAAGAGCACACTACAATGTATTATATTACGGTTTATGCAATAATCGGAGTCGGTTATTCTTTAACTGCCAGTTTTAGAGTGTTTATAACATTCTTTTCAGGGGTTTGCGCATCGAATAGAATTTTCAAGGACGTATTGGTTACTATATTGAGAGCTAAATTGAGATTTTTTGACAAGACACCTTTGGGGCGTATTATGAATAGATTTTCCAAGGATATTGAATCAGTTGATCAAGAACTCACCCCATTTGCTGAAGGGGTATTTATTTGTTTTGTTCAATGTGTGTCCACTTTGATTCTAATTACATTTATCACTCCAGGATTTTTAGTATTTGCTGTTATTATTTCATTCTTGTATTACTTGGTTGGTTACTTTTATTTGACACTTTCAAGAGAGTTGAAGAGATTTGAATCTATCACCAAGTCACCAATCCATCAACATTTCTCGGAATCTTTGAATGGTGTTGCTACAATTAGAGCTTATGGTATCGAATCAAGGTTCATGAAACAAAACTTACAAGCAATTGATAATAACAATAGACCTTTCTTCTACTTGTGGGTTGCTAATAGATGGTTATCATTCCGTATCGATGCCGTTGGTTCATTAGTTATGTTATTTGCAGGTGTCCTAGTTTTATCATCGATTGGTAAGATTGATGCGGGTCTTGCAGGTTTGTCCTTATCTTATGCTATTGCTTTTAGTGAAAGCGCTCTATGGATTGTTCGACTTTATGCTAATGTTGAGATGAATATGAATTCAGTTGAAAGATTGCAAGAGTATCTTAAAATTGAACAAGAACCACCCTATGAAATTGCTGCAACAGAACCTAGAAGTCCATGGCCAGAACATGGACACATTTCCGTTAAAGATGCATCCTTAAGGTATTCACCAGAGTTGCCAAGAGTTATCAAAAATGTCACTTTTGATATTGAACCTTGTAATAAAGTTGGTATAGTTGGACGAACAGGCGCTGGTAAATCTACTATAATTACTGCTTTTTTCAGATTTTTAGATCCTGAAACTGGTTCAATTAAAATTGACGGCATTGATATTACAACTATAGGTTTACGGAATTTACGTCAAGCTATTACTATTATTCCCCAAGACCCGACATTATTTACAGGCACAATTCGTTCCAATTTAGATCCTTTTGAACAATATACTGATGCTCAGATATTTGAAGCGTTAAGAAGAGTTAATTTAATTAACCCTAATGAACAACCTATACAAGGAGATAATAGTGACACAAATCAAAACAAATTTTTCAATTTAGAAAACGCAATAACTGAAGGAGGAGGTAACTTATCACAAGGTGAGAGACAATTAGTTTGCTTGAGTAGATCGCTATTGAAGAACCCCAAGGTTATATTGTTAGATGAAGCAACAAGCTCTATAGATTACAAATCAGATTCATTAATTCAACAAACCATCAGAGAAGAATTTGGAGGTTCTACTATTTTAACAATTGCACATAGGCTAAGAACAATCATTGACTACGATAAGATTTTGGTTATGGATGCTGGTAAAGTTGTTGAATATGATAATCCATACGTGTTGATTGCCAATAAGAATTCATTGTTTTATAGCATGTGTGAAAACAGTGGAGAATTAGATACCTTGACCAAATTGGCAAAAGAGGCATATATCCAGAAAAAGAATCAGAAGTAGTAACTTTTAAAAACCATTTATTTATAGACTTTAATACACTGTTCGTAATAGTATTTCAAGTTATTGTAATGCCTTTATTGTGTATCGATACGCAACCGGGTTTTCCTATCACGTCTTTTTTCCGGTTACTATCTTTTCAAGAGCCACCACCACAATAACTAAAATAACTAAAACTGAAATGCTGGAAGAAAAATTGGTGTGTGTACATAATCTAATCTACATTTGCAGTTTTGCTATCTATTCCTGATCCCAAGCCTGCAACCTAAAAAATGAAACCATGTCAAAGTCTACTTCTTCAAAAACCCCAATAGTAGATTCATCGGGCACTCCTGCACCAGACATAGAAATGACAGATATAGATAAATCGGATTTCGTCAAGATACCCCAAGTAAGTATATATGAAACGAGCTCGACGTCACTGGAAATACAACCATCTTTATTGGTGGAACAGAATGTTTCCTACTTGCAGAATCTCGAGGAGATACCCCAGGGGCGACACTTGGGGTTGTTTTCAACTATAATTTTATTTGTGTCTCGAATACTAGGAAGTGGGATATTCAGCATAACGAGTGGGATATATCAAGATTGCGGACAAAGCGTGTTTTTGTTTTTCCTGGCCTGGTTTTTGGCGTGCGTGTCGTCGTTCGGGGGTCTCTATGTGTTTCTCGAATTGGGAAGCTTGGTGCCTAGAAGTGGAGGAATGAAAGTGTTTCTTGAATTTATATATGTAAAACCTGATTTATTGGCTACTGTTGCATTTTCGGTGTATTCTGTGATGTTTGGGTTCACTATTTCTAATGTCTTGGTGTTTGGTGAATACTTTGTGCATGCTCTTGGAATAGAGCTGACGGATTTCAGAACAAGAGCAATTGGGTTGGTTTTTCTATACATAGCGGCTCTAATACATGGAGTAAGTGTCAATCATGGGATAAGGGTACAAAATATTTTGGGAGGTTTGAAATTGCTTCTAGTGGGGATCATGGTTGTCAGTGGGATTTATGTGACCGTCTTGCCTGCTAGTATTACCGGTATTGAGAATCAATTAAAGTGGGATGAGTTTTTCCAAGTTAGGTCCACAGCAAGCGCACTGACATTTGCTAGTGCCGTGATTAAAGCATCGTTCGCTTTTAGTGGTTGGAACTCAGTTCACACCGTGTCGAATGAAATTATCGATCCTGTACGTACTTTTAGAATAGCCGGACCTGTGTCACTAGGAATCATGACTGTCACGTACTTCATTGCTAATTTAGCATATCTTTCAGTTATACCGGGTGACGAGCTTACTAATAGCAGTACATTGGTAGGTGCAATTCTTTTTGAAAGAATATTTGGCAAGAGGATAGGTCAACAATTACTTACGTTATCAATTGCATTATGCGCCGGTGGAAATATATTTGTTGTGATATATACAATTTCTAGATTAGACCAAGAAGTATTTCGCGAAGGATATCTTCCCTTTTCAAGATTTATGTCGTCAAATTGGCCATGTGGTGCGCCTCTCCGTACGTTGATTTTAAGTTGTAGTATTACAACAGCCATTATCGTCGGGTTTCCTCACGGTGATATATATAATTATATGGTATCACTAGAAGGATATCCCCAACAGGTTTCTATAGCTTTGATAGCAGTAGGGTTATTCATTTTGAGAAAAAGATATCCTGAATTAGTGGCACCAATTAGAGCAGGCGTTGTGGGGACCGTCGCAGTATTTTTAATAAGTATATATTTAGTCATTGGACCATTTATATCATCAGATAGCCCCAATCCAAAAGGTTTGGAGAATTGGCCAAGTTATGGATTAGTGGGAAGTATATGCATCATAATCTGTATTTCATTTTGGTATATTAAATTTAGGGTTTTGCCATGGTTTGGAAAGTATGAATTAATAGTAGAGGAAATAACATTGAGTGATGGTTTAACAATAAAACAATGGAATAAAGTATATAATTACTCAAGTTTATAGAAAAGTTTAGATTTACATATTCCCAATAATTTTGTCCAATCTTGCAAGCAAATCTAAGAATTCCGGCAGCTTTAATTGATTTCTAATTACTGCGCGTAAGGAAGAATCAGTTAACCTCTTGAGATCATTTAAATCAGTTAACGGAATAGTTGGAATCTGTTCTGGTATATGATTGTATATATTCATTGGATTCTGAGAAGTTATAGTAGGATACGCAAATTCCTGTTGAATAGGAAGAATGTGATTTTGATTCAAAGGTTGAGAATACAGCTGTACTTGAGATGGTGGTTGGTATTGGCCGTGTTGTGAATACGGTGAAATTTGCTGAAACTGAGGTTGTTGCAAACTACTCGATTGAGAAGGCACTTGTATTTGAGTCGATTGGGATTGAGATAATGATTGTTGCAAATGACTTGAATGCGATTGACTGACATCTTTGTTACTAATATCAAATTGAAACAGTTGAAACATTGCGCAACATCTTTCAAATTCACCATCAACTAAACTTATTTGGAACCTTTTAATAATCTTTCCAAACATATCACATTGCTTGAAACCAATACATGGGGATTTACTCAATATTGAAGTAATACATTTTTCTGTATTAAAAATCCTGAAGTTGTCCTCGTATGCAGTTAGTAGAAAGCTAAATTTGAAAAATGATTGGTACATACTAAATTTGCTCCTTTCCATAATATTGAAACCGTGATTTCATCATCTTTTGGTATAAAAATAATTGACAATTCCGACCTCTGTGGAAAATGAAACCACACTTGATTATCTTTATATACCGAATATTTGTTGATATTGAAATCGTATACTCTTGACGGCATTGATGGTTAGTCCTTTGTAAGTGGATTTTGCAACACAATTGATTAGAGAGGTTTTTTTACAGCCCGGATACAAAAATCGTAAATTCGATCTAAGAATTAATCGTGGTAAATAGTCTATAAAGAACAAGAAAATGACGAGTTTATTCCTTTGAGCAATCTCTTCCAAACAAAGCAACCTTCACCCAATCCAAGCAAACTAAAACTTGATTCCTTACAGAAAGGCACATGTAAATATAAGCAGATCTCCAAAACAAAAAGGTGAAATTTCCACCAGTTGAAATATTAGACCAATCGCCCCAAACTAAATCTGCAACAGCCTTTTCAGAACCAATATAAGCTAAGGAACCTTGATAATTGTATTGGAAAACAGGTAAGTTCTTTTCTAATCTTACCAATTTTTTGGTTAAGTTGTCAACGCTCTGATTAGGTGATGGATTGGCTATGGAGTATTTTAGTGATTCAACTTGATGTAATTTTTCAAACAATTTTGCTAAATATTGACCTTCTTGGAATGCAACTTGTGCAGTTGGTGGATATTTAGTAAACGTACAATCACCTAAAGCATATATGTTGGTAGTACCGTCAACTTGTAATCTTTCGTTAACTAATAAACCTCTTCTGGCATTTTTCTGTTCCTCAATTATGGAGATCAAATTACGAGTAAATGCCCTTGGTGCATTACCAGTAGCCCAAATCAAAACACCGTAAGGAATTTCTAAAATGTCAGACGAACCATCGGGACTTTTGTGAGCAGCAATTAAAGTTTTGTCATTAACTTTTTTAATCATTGTATTTGTCATCAAATTAATGTTAGTTTCCTTAAAAACTTCTTTGGTGTATTCAACCAATTTCTTGTTAAACGTATTTAATACATTTGGTAAAGCCTCAACTAAAGTAACCTTTAACTCATCAGCGACTTCTGGAACCCACTTCTTTAAATCTTGGTCAATATAATCTTGAATTTCACCAGCAGCTTCAACACCAGTTGGACCACCACCACAAACAACTATATGCAATAATCTTTTCCTTTCAGGATCATCTTTTGGTAAAATATTGGCAGCTTCAATAACGTCCATTAATCTTTTTCTAATTGATGAAGCATCAATAACTTCCTTCAAGAATGTAGAATTTTCAGCAACACCAGGAATACCAAAAGTTGAAGGCTGAGCTCCAACACCAACAACCAAATAATCATAATTCAAAGTAGTTGAAATCTCGTCAACACCAGTGTATTCCGCAACAGTTGATTTTGATGAAGACGTATCTTTACCCGAATGACCAGAATTAACAGTCGTAGATTGCTTCAAAGTCAATTTATTATTCTTTGGGTCAATTTCGGTAGCTTCAGCTTCTAAATAAATAACCTCACCAGGACATCTTCTAGTAATGGATCTAACCGGCTCAATAATGGATCTTAACTCAATAGTACCGGTAGGAACTGATGGAAGTAACGGAGTGAAAAGAAAATAATTTCTTGGTGAAACAACGACAACATTATATAAAGTTGTATCTAAATTTTTCAATAATGGAATAGAACCCCAACCTGATCCCAAAATAGCCAAGGTTTTCTTTCTTTGACCATTGGGAAAATAAGGTTCTTGCTTTTGTTGATCAGCTGGTTTTGACTCTTCATAGACTTTATAACCAATAAAAGCTGTTGTACCAATAACCGCTAAAAGGGTTGTACCAAAGGTATATTTAATTGTCTTTCTAAAAAAGGATTGCTTAGGTTTAATTGACACGGGTGGAGTAATTTGATTTAGCAATCTAGAGGATCTAGACAAGAATCTCTTACTACCAATTCTACCAATCATTGTAAATTGAATAGTTAAATGAGTTTTATTGCTTTGATTGCTGAAGCGGTTGGAGAACAAAAACAAGAATGAGAAAGAATCGCAAGAGGAAAGAAGAGAAAAAAACAAGCCCTGCGGTGATAGGGACAATTGTAATAATAATGAACAGCTTAAATAATATGCGATATGTTTGTACTATAGTGTTTTATATTATATTGTTAGAACAGACGAGAGATACGGGTTTTAGTTCGTTTTGAAGAAACAAAGGCTGTTAAGTGAGTGAATATTTTTATCTTTGACCGGACCTAGTCCCGAAGACGTGACGCTAATTTAAATTGAATCTACTGTACATAATCGTGCAACCATCAACACTTGTATCACTTTGCGGTCAACGGCACAAATTCAATCCTTCTTTCCATTGAGATGCTAGTACCTCACCATCACTATTAGCATCCGACCAAAACATATAGAAAGATAACCGACATTAAAAAGAAAAATAAGAGAAGTAAAAGCAACTTCTAGTACCATAACGCACACTGCTCTCCGTACAAATCATCTTGTATATTTGTTCGTAAAACTGCACATGCAAATTGGACAAAAACCGAAATAGAAGGGACAGAGATTGAAATTTCAGAATTAAGAATTAAGCGCAGGGTATTTAGAATTGTAATTTAGATAAATTGCTGAGCTGTTTCATGGAGAACTATCAAACTCCAGTCAGTTGTGGTAAAGTGTTTTATCATGAATTTAGCACGTCTACCCAGGAGTTAATGATGAAGTTCAAGGAGATCGAAACCGATTTGTATGAGTTGACCCCCAAAGCTCTTTAGGGTATTGGTAGCTCTTCTTTTTTCTGAGTATTTTGGGCCCTGCCTGATTCTTTATTTGAAGTTTTTTCGGCTGAAGTGTTTGAATTGGATGCCCAGGAATGAATTAGAATATCGTCAACACAAGCCTAGCACCGGAAGGATGGACTGACATTTACAACTACCAGCGCACAATTAAAAAAAACCCTCATCCAATCAAATCAAGTCTTATAACTCATATACCCTGATAGCTTAAACACATCGTCACCAAGGGAATTGAGGCAATTATACCAACTTGGGAACGGATCAAAAACTTTGTCAACCATGTCACTTACACATTCTAAGTCAATTACATTAGGAGACTAGTACGCGATGGAGATGGAGCCAATGCGCAGAACTTCTCGGAAAAATAAAACCCCGATTTTTCTCATAAAACTATCTCATAAAAACCCGCTCACTCTTTCTTCTTCCCACCGGTTCAATTTCTCTTTTCTGAAGTGATATTGTTTTCTACTACTCCTAAATTTCTCAATCATACTAGTAAATTCATCATTATCTAATTCATCATCCTTTTCATTGAACTCCTTTACAATACTTAAGCTTTCTTGATTATTCTTATCGATCAACTTTTTAAATTTTAGTTTTAAGAAATCTCGATTGAAATTCGAGGAAAACAATTGATATTGATATGTTTCTAGGTTCACAAATTCTTGATATATTATCGAAATACTCTTGATTTGTTGTTTTATTTTTTCCATCAAACTTTCATAATTTTTAATAAGTGTCTGGTATATATCTTGCTCAAGTATATTATCTAACGACCGTAAACTAGATATTATTTCATCGGTCCTCGATTGATATGTTGTTAGTTGGTGTATATAACCTTGCATGAGCTCTTTGTTATCAAGAAATTCTTGGAAGTTGTTGTTTGGTAATGATTCCAATTGTTTTGGTGATGGAAATGCTTGTAGTTCATCAATATTTAATTGAGGAATTAGCTGAGGAATATTTACAGATTGATTGACTTGTATATCCATAGTGAGTGATTTGAGAATAATTGAGAATTATTGTTGAAAAGTCGCTTCAACTTGTGAGTCGAGTAATTGATTTGATAACGAATTATTCTCAGTGAGGAGGATTTTTTCTTTTTCATTCCATTTTAACTGTGCAAATTAAGGTGAACAAATGTAATATAGAAGTCAATAATCGTTTTCACCGCCATTCTTCTTTCTAACTTCTCCGAGTTCTTTTGATTTTTTTTAATCTGTTTAGCTTCAATTCTCTTATTAACTCATTCTCGAATACTTTCTCCATACAAATAACAGAACATAGGAAATGGCACTGCCAAAATGATACCAATAAATGCACCTGTTTTATTCACTCAAAAATAACCTAAACTGTTATGAAAAGGAAGTGGGAATGTGACACCAAGCAATCCACCGTAAACATGATGAATAGAATAATCTCGATCATTTTCATAACTTGTCAGTTCGTCAGTTACGCTTTTTCTAATGGCTGCAAAGGATTTCTTGAATGAAAGTGTTATCCAGTCTTGGCTTATTTCGGTCCACTTGTTTTTCGTACTACGCTCTAGTTAGTTGGATTATTTCTTCCCTTGGGTGATTAGCTCTATAATTCTCGTGGCCTAATTCAAGTGATTCTTTTTCTATCCCCATATCGCTTTTCGAAGAACATAACCTGGCATCGAAATCAAGGAATAGATATGGCTACATAACGGTCAGGAAATAAGTGATTAAGGTGATGTTGCAAACACCACACGAAAGAACTCTTCGCAGCTTAAACGACTATTGCATCCGTAGGTCTGAAGCCTGGAGCCAATGAAACGTCTGTGATTTTACCTCAGTACTCGTATTTTATTGCTACACAAGATTATTTATGACTGAATTTCTTAGCAATCCATATATAGTCCTAAATATATCTGAATACACTTATATGAAAGCATTTCAATTTCAATTTGGTCACCACACACGTAATTCTGGATGGTGTGCGGTTTCTTGGATTCGTGGTCCTCGTTCGCTTCAGGAAGATGAGAGAATCATGCCGCATGCACTTAGCAATCTCTTGCGAGGACGATCTCAATCTACTATCCAGAGATCCATGTCTCGCTACAAAATTTTGGATTTGATAACACGTGTAGCATAGTAATAATATAATGACTTTAATATATACATAGTACAATAAGGCACATCCGAAATAACGTAAAGTGTCCACAAGAAAGCAGTACAAAAAATATATATCAATTTGACCTTATCTTTCTTCTCGTAAGTTATGGTTCGAGTGATTCTTCTTTGATTGTCTTGTCAAATACAACACCATGATCAATAGCATATTTTTGACAGTATTCTTTACTTGCCAACATGGCACACTTATTATTCCAGTCAAAACCTCTGATTTGAAATTTCGAATCCTCGTCAACAACGGTATCTTTGTCAAACAAACTAGGTAGTTTTAGAATGTAATTTAATAAGCCACGAATGTGTACAATACTTACGTCTTTGTCTGCTGCAGATAACGTCACTCCCATATAATCGTTAATCTTCAATTCTGCACCACGCTTGCTTGTTCTTTCTTCGTCTACGTCACCAGCTTTTCCGTCCTCGATTTTATCATCTGTTTGTATTTTATCAAAGTCTATCCTTGCGTACAGCGTAGTGTCCTTAATTATTGACGCAATATCCCAGTATGCAATAGAATTGGGTATTAATACATTTCTGCCCTCACATTGTTTGGCCTCTTGTTCAAGTAACATCCCGTTTTCTCCTATTTTAGGTATTATCCACAGTGACACTTCAGCATTGAAATCTATATATGCAGAAATATCCCCTAATTTATAGTAATATCTATGATTTTTGGGGTCATAGTCCTCAATTAAAATAATCAAATTTGGTCTATACATTGATTCACCACATCCACATTTATTTAAATGAGCTCGGGCCCATCCAAAATAAATTTGCCTATTCCCGGGAAGTGTAAACATCGACTGTATTGATTTCGGAATAATGTCAGATATAGGTAATGGGATTAATTGAGTACCTCCACGTAATGGACCTACATGGTTCCGCTGTTCCCTTTCTGATCTTTGCAAGAAATCACAAACTGCCGTGTCTATATCACATACAAGAACTTCCAACGGATCAATTGAATAAATAAAATTTATCTTAATGTCTGCTGCAACGGTTTGCTGACTCTTACTAATAAATGGCGCCCAATTTTTTTCAACTCTACCATATGGCTCGTTTCTTTTCCTCAAAATCTTCAATTTGTTTGAGAATGGTAAATATAAATGCATTGTACGTTTAGATATTCTTAAATCTTTCATGTTGAAAACAATCAAAGGCTCAACAAACCCTAAAGGATTATTTCTTAATAATATACGGGGATCTTCTGGTCCATAATAGTATTTTTCATTTGGTACACTTAACTGGTAATCAAAAGGTATAGGAAGTATTTGTGGGTACATTGCCTCCCTGAAATGTAGAAACTTGTCCACTATAATTTCATCAACTGATCCATCCCTATTGAATCCTTTCTTGACAGTGTTTTTTTCAAACGGTATTTCTAACTTTGTGGGTGGTAGTTCTTGCCAATTCGAATCAAATAACTGCACATACAAAAAGGAAACGAATGCCTTGTTCGCGATACCACTAGGTGTATACAACACTCTACTAACCATGAAATGACAATAAAATTGCGGTAGCCATACGGAAGAGCCGCCAAATATAAGCCATTGTTTATCTAGAGGAACATTTGATTGGAATTTCTCTTTTGCTGACATAATCAACTGTGAGAATTCAGGAATTCTGTTTAACTTGTATAAAAAGGTAGCCAAACTAGCTTCTAAAAATGCCTGTTCACTAACTTCAAACGTACTTTCGAACCTTAATTTAGGGCACATGATATCTGAAGTGTATTTAAAATCAATTGGCTTGTCTTTAATATAAGGTGCCGGGTCGACAAATGTTTCCAATTTCACCTCACTGAATTGAGTTTTATCCACGATATGCCCAGATATCGGAAATCTCTCTAGCTTATCATAGGTTTGTAACTTAAGTAATTTCGATTCAAGTTCATGTGACTGTTCCGCTGAAAAAATTGGGAAAATCTGAGGTATGTCATGACTTGGATATAACCTATGTGGCTGTGTTTCCGATGATGGTAAAATATGATGCCGTAAATACAATGAAACGGATATAATAGTAAATAGCACAATTGATAGTGTTCTCGATTTGGATATTTTTCCATAACGTACGTGCCTTGCCATCAATAGGATACCATGTCTACACTGTTGTAGATTAAAGAGATGTCGATTAATCATGGTTAGATGCGGTAGTACGACAAAAGCTTAATCTGGGGCGGAGCGGAGCGCGTGTGTCCAAATGCAAGGAGAACTCGACAGTTTTTATGTCAATGCAAGTACGATGACTAAAATGAAGTGATTCTTATTTCTTCAATCCTATATTCCTCAACCAACTAGTTTGTATTGTGCATGAAAACGTGAAATGCGTCCAGTTTTATACAACTTATGATAGTTTTGATTCTTGTACTATTGCAGTGGTCTTGAATCAACAATGAATCGTATTTAATCGGTTTTTTTTTGTGTTGGACGACTGGTTATGAGTGTGTTGGATTTTCAGATTTTCAGATCTTCAGATTCAAGATTATTTTTTTCGAACTAATTAATTATAATCAAGGAGATATGCTAATTAGTTTTGCAGAAGACTCTTCTTTCTACTTTCCTATTCTTATTCTTCTGCTTCTTGCTTCGTACAACACTTATTTCAAATATTGCTATGCATAAGGAACAATGAGAACGTCCGTTGCAGAAACAATAATTGTTTTATTCTCTATTGTTTCAACTTTATCGATCGTCATTGTACCAAGAAAAAGGTATTGCTATTTCTGCACAGGTTGATAGATGTTACAATTCCATATTACTTCACCATTCAATAATGAACGAGAGCTCAACAAGTGGTGTTGTTAGATATCATTCAAGCGATAAAAGTTTCCCACATTCTACCAATTATTGCGGAAGTAATAATATTACACATAGTACATAAATACACAAAAAAGTCACAAAAATTTACTTGTTCTTCATTAAAGATTGTTCAATCAAATCAATTGAACTTTCAATGTCATCAAATTTCATTCCACAACTCAATGAAATTAATTTACAATATTTATATAGTTTGTCCAGTTTATCAAATCTATCAATCACATTCTTACTTTTATTTAATTGAATTGGTACATTTTTTGATACTTCTAAGATTTTACTCAACAAATGCTTTTTTTGCATAATTTCCTTCTGAAGTAGCGCTGTTAATTCAAAGGAATCGTTTGTCTCTACTTCTTTTTCCTGTGGGGATTCTATGTTCTGTATTAGTAGTTCTTTGGCGTTTTTGAATTTGGCGGTGAGGGTAGCGAGTTCATCTTGCTTATGAAGGGTTTGATATGTCAAATCATTAATTAGTCTATAAATTTCTTCTTGAATGATCTGGTCCTTTTTGAAATCAAGATACAATTCATCAGATTCAGGATGTAATTCATGGCTCGATTCAACCTTCTTTGTGGTTTGTTCTAGTTCATTAATTATATGATCAAATTTGAAAAACGACAAAATTTTCCTCTGTGACTCCAATTTGATTTCATTTATCTTGTTCAAAATCTTGAAGTATTTTAGTATAATTTCATCCTTTTCACTCAATTCTGAATCTATTGAATATGCTAATTGTGTCATTTTCTCGGTTACAAGATTTGCCGTGGTATTTTGCAAATTGATTGCCAAGTTTGAGTTATATAATTGTACATCAAAAGACTGATTCTCATTAAAGGAGTCTTCTTCCACAATTTCTTCATCATTCTCTTCTTTATCTTCAAATTTTTCATCCTGATCTAATCGTAAAACGTAATTATGAGAAGCTAAATAATCTTCTACCGTACAAGAAACTAAATTTCTCAAACCAAAATTTATAAACCGATAATAATTTATAAATAGTTTGATACACTTCTTATTTAGATTATAACTTGCAATATGGAATGCGGTATTTCCATCTGAATCTTGATGATTTATAAATTTCGAAATTAAACTCCACTTCTCTTCATTATCTTCTAGTTCTTCGTCTTCCTCTACGATTTTATCAAATAAGCATTTCATATAATATTGTGAAAATTTCTCCTTTTTATTATCCACTATATGATGTAATACGGTTTTCCCGTTGGAATCAACCAATAATAATGAATCAATTAAAAGCGTTAAAATCCGGGGAAAATTATTCAACTGAAATGAATTATTAAATTTCACCAAAAACATTAAAGGAGTTTCGCCATGATTATTTCTCACATCGATTGAAATTTCTTCATTGAATGTATTTAGCAAAAATTCAATCATATTCAAATTAGCCATTGAACAGGCCCAATGGAAAACAACGTTTCCATCATTATCTATTGGTTGGTTTATATGAATTTTAGATACTGGCTGAGGTGGACTAAGCAATTTGTCGGGTATATTTGATCGTATTTTGTTGTCATCAAGAAAAAAAGCTAACAAGTTTGAAAAATAATCATCGAAGATTTGATTCTCTTGGGGTAAGGAGATACTTGGTTGATGATATGGTTGTATAATATCTTGTCCTTGTATATTAGCTCTTTTTTCAAAAGAATCTCTGGATACCCCAAATAACTCTTTTGATGTTAGCAAGTCTTGTTGAGAATCAACAAAATCGCCATTCAGTATAATCCCATTCGAAAATTTTCTACGTTTTAATCTCACCCCATTATTGCCACCACCTCTTATTTCTCGTTCATCATTATCATCATCAGTTTCAACTGATGCTAAATCCTCTTGTCGTAAGTTCATATTAGAAGCCATCATATGCAATGCATCTTGTTCAGTATCTTGTCTCGACAACGTAGGCAACGCTCCCATGAAGGAAGTACTGGCGCTTCTATTGTTGTACCCACCCACTACTTGCTCTATAGGAGTTGTATCCGAGTGTCTTAAAGAGGGAACCTCACTAAGAGCTGTCCTCTTTGGTCTCCCTCTCTTTCTTGGCTCTTCCGATACACTTTTCTGTTGCTTCGTTTCCTGTTTCTGTTGCTGTTTCTTACTAAGCAGTGCCTGTCGTTTGGCTATGTTCAACGCACTCGCATGGTTATGTTTGGGGGCAGGCGGAGGAATCTCGCTTTCACCTTCAACGTAAACATACTCAAAGATTGGTCTCAACACCTCGAATACCCCGAAATTCTTGGCGATCTGCTCTCCAATGTCCAACGGCACATACGTCCCCTGATATTTCCCATAGCCACCTTGTACTTTCTCGTGTATACCCGTCTGGACATCTTTTTCCAATATTCTTGTACGTTTGGCCTTGGGAAATTTGGCAATCTTGAGTATATGCGTCGCATTTATCCACGAGTCGGCCTTACGTCGCATTATTGGACCTTCGGAAGTGACCAATTCAAATACTGGAACATTCGAATACGTCGCTGAGTAAATCTGCGTATTTGACATGTTATAAAAAGAAGATATGTGCAGATGAATGTCAAGGGAAGGGAAAATTGGGGTATTATGAATTAGTACAAATTTAAAGAAAATTAATGTACTTTAATTTGCGTGGTTGACACCTTAGGTAGTTGCTGACGAGTTGAAAGTATTGATGATTAATGAATTGGGAGGGAGGTATATGAAATATGGTATTGTAATAGTTTGTGTATAGAGTCCTGTCACATTGTTTTTTCCAGTTTACTTTGTTTAGGTTTTTCTCCCAGTAAAATATTGTCACCATACATAATTACTACAACAACTACATCCAAGCAATACCAGTAGTGCGGCGAGAATGATGGATACAACTAACCCATTTTAGTTTGGAGCTTTGTACACCTCATACAAGAGTTCATTGCATATTCGCAAACTGCTAGATCCTACAAACTACTCACTTGTAGATATAACCACACCAATGCTATAAAATTAACCTATTAATACCCTAAATACTCTATAAACAACAACACTAATTAGTACAATCAACATGATGACAATATAGATTAAGTATTTACTTAAACTCTTCATGGTTTTACTACTTGATTGTTCCTCCGTCAATGGTATACTAACGACATGTTCGGCAGCCTGGAAGCAAATCTCCCTCCTTTTAATAATTTCACAATCTCTTCTATCGACATCTCTCTTGAGTATCGCTTTACCGAGTAAAATGCTTGTATATTGTTTCAAGGACGCATCAAATGTCATGAATGCAGTATTCAAAATGATCGATTCTCTTTCTATTCCGCTTGTTATTTTTTCGACTTCTTTCAAATTTTGTAATAAAGTAGGTGTGAATTCCTCGTGCAAGCAATCAACAGTGGTTTTGATTCGGAGTGATCGATTTATTTCATCGAGAGAATGTATTATCGATTTGGTTTGTTCCTGGAGGTAAGGAATTAACAATTTTTTTAGATTATTGAAATTATTGAAGAATAATTCAATACATGCCAAGTTTTTGAGGATTACATCGAATGTTTCCAACGTAGAGTCGACAAGCAAAATGCAAGAGGGTTTGATATTGTATTCATAAACGTTATCCTCCCAATTATCCATCTTCTTAATGGTAGTCATATCCATACTATTCCCAAAGATACTATTGAAATCATCTTCCAATTTCAATATATTCAACTTGCATTTACTAGTCATCAAAGTAACATCATCATAATTTGGAATTTTCTTTAATAATGTCGAGTATATTGTAATGATATCCAGGTACAAATGTATAATTTTTTTCAAGTTGATGAGAAATTTGAATATTGCATTATTTAAACAGTATTTAAATATTTTGAAATGGGATATTATTAGGTTCTGATCAAATTCTGATATACTTGAATCAAGTCTTATTCTTCTGTCGCCTATTGTGTACGGCATTTCTCTGGGATTCTTAATGATGGTTGTGTAGTATGGATGGAAAATAAAAAAAAAGTTGGTCAGTTGTTAATTGGATTTAGACAAACCCAAGAAATAGAAGACGAAGAAGACGATGACGAAGAAGAGGAAAAGGAAAAGGAAGAGGAAGAGGATCGGAACCAAAAAAAAAATAAACGAATTGAAAACAAATTAAAAAAACACAAGGGAAAGGAAGGGATGGGGGTTGCCATAGAGATAATAGGAGCCAACCACTAATATCAATGAATCAAGCGTGTAAAAGGTGTACGGTAGAGGAATTGGTTGAAGGAAACAGCCTTCAAATAATATTGACTGTATGTTAAGAGCTTTTATTATTCATTGTGTGTTGTGTACGGCGGACTTGTAATAAATGATAATTTACATATTTGATAATATTAATAAACCAAACAAACAGGTTGAACCAATTGTAATCGATGTAATCATTTGTAATCAATTGTAATCAGGTTGCTTCGTATACTATATTGATCAAAATGATGATTCCTTCTCTGTTTCTTTCTGTGTCTCTTCTGTGTCTCTTTTTCACGATGAGATTTAATGACACACTGGAAAAGATATATATGCGACATGGAATATTTTGCGATTCACTCATTTACTTGCTCTTTTGCTTTGCTGTCACATTTTGCTTTACCTACATTCATTAAATTATCCATTGATTCATTCGCCCACCAACCGACATACTCTCACATCAAGCTGTCAGTATTTTTAATATGGGTGTATTCAGCATTTTTGGTAATAAAAGTGGATTTGATGTTAAACAATATGAAAAAGAACTAACTACATTAACAGAAGGTATAAATAGTACAAAACAACAAATCAGTAAATTGCAAATAAGATACAAATCATTGCGTAGAAGATGGATGAATTACTTGCTAATTGTGTATGCTTGCTTGATTGCGTATTGTTATGCTACTATTCCCAACACAGTAATTGCGACCAATAAAATCCAATGGTTCTTCAAAGGTCAAACACGAAATAGTATATTGTTGCTTTTCGGGTCTCCTGTATTATCTGTCATTAGTGTGAAGCTAATTCAATTTGTGTTCAACTTTTTTATAAATAGCAAGCAAAAGCATTTGAAGGTTTTACAGAAAAAGCATAAAGACAAGATTGAGGAGTTGAAAAGAATAACCAATTTCAACACAACTACTGAGTTGATCAACAAATATGGAGAAAAAGAGCAAGCAAAGCCTCAGCCGCTACAACAGGTGCTGCAGCACAAGAATCCAAAGGAGGATCTCAGACGAAAAGCGTTGAAAGATTTGAATTTATCTCCATCTCAAGAACAATCTTCTCCCGCTTTGCAATCTCAGCAACCAAAAAAGCCATCGTCCCTGCCACAACACCCGCACCAACGCACATTTCAGGATAGAGTGTTGGATATGTTAATTGGATCAGACAATAGCGAATCAGTAGAGAATAGATTTGCGTTGATTTGTTTTAATTGTTTTGCTCATAATGGACTAGCACCTCCAAATACTGAAGATCCAGAGACTGTCAAGTATCATTGTTGGAAATGTGGTGCAATGAATGGAAAAGGGCCGTTATTTGACCAGAGGGAAAGTCATGAATATACACAGGAACTACCTCCAGAGAAACCAATGAAGGAAATCAAATCGGTACTGGTACCTGAATTGAATGCAAATGAGGTCAATAAGCCAGAAAGTGCGTCAATTGCGGAAAAGGAGACGAATGCAAAAGTGAAATTACCCGAAGGATCGCACGAATTGAAGAAGGAAGAGATATTGCGAGCTGATGTACGTGTATCAAATGACACAAAAGACTCAAAGACGGAAGAGATATTGGTGGATCATGTACAAGTTTCAAATGACGCTGAAGACTCAAAGAAGGAAGAAATATTGCTGGATGATGTACAAGTATGAAATGACACAAAAGAGTGAAGAAATTAAGTAATTTGGTAAGTAACCAATGATTTTATGAAATTATTCATATGCTTAGTTGCTATATAGATACTTTCAATATGTAATCTATGATAAGTCCATGATAGCATTGACCATGTCACCGTCGTGTTTTCTCAAAGCTTTAACGGCTTTAGCTCTTGAAACTTGAGTTTGTTCAACAACAATTTCGATATCCTTTGGATCTAAGCCAGATTCATCAACTTCGCCTTCGTCTTCCTCTTCACCATCTTTGGTTTTCGAATCGTCCAAAGAAGCTTTTTCTAAATCAGCAGTGATTGATTCTGGAGATTTATCTTCACCAGCACCGGCACCAGCATCAGCAGCTGCTTTCTGTAAAGCTTCTTGTTGAGCTTGTTGAGCTTGGGCTTCAGCGATTCTTTGGTTCATATCGTCAACCTTAGCTTCACCAAAAACTACATAAGTACCGGCGGCTGATCTGTAGACTTCTGGTTGATCAATTGCGTAAATTAAGTTACCTCTTTGTTTGAAAGTAACTCTAGAAATACCTTTGATTTGTTTCAAGTTTAATTTCTTGATTAATTCTCTGGCCTTCTTTTCATTTTTTGGGATGACGTTGACATCAGCACCTTGTGGGATTTCTTCGACTGACATTTTGATTTAATTTATATGTATACGATTGAGTGTATGGGAGGAGGTAGGAAAGGGAAATTGAAGTAGGGTTGTAAAAAAAACTTAACTAGGGATTTCTTGGTGGTCGACAAACGAGTGAAAATTTTTAGGTAGTGCGAGTACGTCAAAAACAGATTTTTTTTTCCAGTTCACTATAAAAACCACATCAGAGTATGAAGTTTTTTACTTCTCTTTTTCCCTCTTTTTTCTTTTCTCTGTCGACGTACTTCATAGGATCATTTCTATAGGTCACGTCCCTCTTTGACTCTTCAAAAGAGCCACTGAATCCAACTTGGTTGATGAGTGAGATTACCCGTATACCCTCAAAGTGAGAATTACATTTTTGCTTGACCATGATTCTCTGCAATCTGGTTATCTAATTGTTTTTGCCTCAATTTGTGATTTTTTCACGTGTGAGGAGCGATGATCTTTACCCTCTGCTTTAAGCCTTCTAGGAGGAAATTGCATTGGGTGGGTATATGTGGCTGTCTGACAAGTTACAATACATATAATATTAATGATGATGTATGTAGATGTGACTGCAGTTAAACCTTATGTTGTGAGTCGACCAAAAGTATTCTGAGGCTGTTATGAAAATCACTCTCAGTTGTCTGGGCTTGTATTGTCAGATGATAATTAAGCTTTGAGAGCTGTGGGTTGGTTACCGTACACTAGAATTATATTCACTGCTGTTCCTTATCTCTTGTTCTGTGTGGTGGGAATGGGCGGGTGTATAATTATAGAATTATAAAACGGTTGTGTTTCCTCATCGAGCAAGTTCTTTTTTGTGGCTGTATGCAGAGTGATGTGAAAACCAACCGCTTTAGCTGCGGCATAAATTTTCGATCCGTACTGGCCGCCGCATCGTCTCCAAGTATTCTTGCTGGAATAGTTTATGTCATACCGAGATCCCCGGTGCTGAAATAATGACCACAATTCTGTGGTAATGCCGTGGGGGAAATCGTATTCTTTGAGAGTTCATTTTCGATTCTATTGCTAAACTAGACACATTGTACATTTACATTTGCATTAAGATCAAATAACCACCAAAGTGCAACCTGTCAAAACCTAATAAGTACATAAACTAATCAGTCGCAAGGAAAGTATTCGTGAAGCTTGCTATGAATTAAGGGAGAGTGACACATCTTACGTATGTCACTAATATATATATACTGAATATTTGTTCAAATGTAAAAAATTCAAATTTCAAATGTGCTGGATATAAATTATATTTAAACTGTAGTCATCCATCTATGGTGTTCGTAACAGTTGTGTATTCTGGTGGATCTATCTATCCGGCTGGATATATTCTATCTTTTTTTTTTTTTTTTATTTTTTTCATTTTTTTTATTTTTTTATTTTATTTTTTTTTCATTTCATTTGTTTTGCTTTACCCAACTCCGTTCGTTTTGTGCCTTGAAGTGTTCAGTACAATTCTTTACTGCCCTTCTTGTTTCCTTTCTTTTTGAGTTGGCAGAATTCCTTGCTTCATTTCGATATCAGACAGGGCTAATATTGCTAAGAAGAATATTAGAACTTGGGCATTATAACTATTCTAATACGAATTGCCCTTTTTTTAATTCTTCCCTTGCATTTGTTGTGTTTTTTCGGTTTATCCCGCAAATCTTAGGACATAGATACTGACGACCCGGCTATATTTAACAGATATATTTACAGACGATAGTCATGAGAGAATTACATGACACGTCCTCAAACCCATCACTGATAAATGAGATAGGCAACGAATCCAAAGACGTATCTCAATCAACTGGTTCAAAGAATGGTGATAAAGTTACAACCAGAAAAACAGCTCAAGATTTGAGTCACACCCCACCACCGACTGTAAAAGATAGAATACATAGATTCTTTTACCTCAGAGGACTAGCAGATCGTCCCCAGTATATGCAAGACATATATAATAATATACCAAGAGCTATCTATTTTAATTATGAATTACCAAACGACCTAAAAGATTCCGAGGGGCATCCGCTAATACAATATCCAAGAAATAAGATAAGAACAACGAAGTATACACCAATTTCATTTTTACCGAAAAATATCTTGTTTCAATTTACAAATGTTGCTAATACATATTTCTTACTTTTGGTTATATTGGGAGCCTTTCAAATTTTTGGTGTTCCATCACCTGGTTTGGCTGCAGTGCCTTTAATTGTTATTGTGTTTATAACAGCTGTAAAGGATGCATTTGAAGATTACAGACGGGCGATAAGTGATTCAGAATTGAATAATTCACCAATACATTTGTTGAACGGGGTACATAATCCGAATGTGGAAACAGATTATGTTGGTCCGTGGAGAAGATTTAAAAAAGCTTGTACTAGAGGCACACGAAGAACTTTCAAGGGAATTAAAAAAGCGTGCATATATATGTGTGGCAGTAAGAAACAAAAGCAAAATTGCATTCGTGAAGAAGCTCAGAGACAAGACTTGGAATTACACAGGGTGTCTACTGTTGTGTCTGACTATACCTATAGATCGGCAGAACCAATTTATAGCATTAGCTCAAGAAGAAAAAGTACCCAACGAGTTAGAAAATCGATGCAATCTGGACGTAGTTATCATAGGCCTACAGTAGCCTTGCCGAATTCATTGTTAAACCCGGTATTGAAAAGAGAAAATGCAGGACGAGAAGATAGTCAAAGAGCTGCATTCAAGAATAGATGTTGGAAGGATGTGAATGTTGGAGATATGATAAGAATTAGAGCTAATGAAGAAATTCCAGCTGATGTAATTATCATCTCCACGTCTGATCTTGAAGGTAGTTGTTATATAGAAACCAAGAATTTAGATGGTGAAACCAATCTTAAAACTAAAACAGCATTAAAATGCGGCGGAAACAATAACTTGAAGCATTCGGACGATCTAAGTGATACCAAGTTTTGGGTAGAATGCGATCCACCGAACTCAAATCTTTATACATTCAAGGGCACAATTCATTATGAGAATTATGATGCTAGCGGAAGCTTGGTTAATGCTGATGAAAAAGAAGTTATTACTGCAGATAATGTTTTATTGAGAGGGTGTACTTTAAGAAACACAAAATGGGTCATTGGGTTATGTGTTTACACCGGTTCTGAAACCAAAATCATGCGTAACTCGGGTATTACTCCCACAAAGGTATCCCGTATATCTCGAGAATTGAATTTATCAGTCATTATTAATTTCCTACTTTTGTTCATATTGTGTTTTGTTTCGGGGCTTGTAAATGGTTTATTCTATCGTAAGCAAAACAATTCACGTCATTTCTTTGATTTTCATCCTTATGGTTCAACACCAGCAGCCAATGGTGTAATTGCATTTTTTGTTTCTTTGATCATATATCAATCGTTGGTTCCAATATCATTGTACATTTCTATCGAAATCATCAAGACTTTACAAGCTTTTTTTATTTATTCTGATATCAAGTTGTATTATGCTAAATTGGATTTCCCTTGTGTGCCGAAGGCTTGGAATATCTCCGATGATCTAGGTCAAATTGAATACGTTTTTAGTGATAAAACAGGTACTTTGACTCAAAATGTGATGGAGTTCCGAAAATGTACCATAAATGGAAAATCTTATGGGTTGGCATACACAGAGGCAAAGCAAGGTTTGGACAAGCGTTCAGGAATGAATGTTATCGACGAAGCAAATAAATGGAAGAAAATAATTGCTGTTGATAAAGAAGTAATGATGGACGATTTATACAAGTTATCAAATAACGATCAATTGCGAGAAGAAAGTGTTTCATTTATCTCGAGTCAATACGTGAAAGATACATTGATTGCAGACGAACACGATCCTCAAAGAATAGCGAACGAAAAATTCATGTTTGCCCTAGCATTATGTCATACCGTAGTAACTGAGGAAAATGAAGAGGAACCAACCATACGTGAATTTAAAGCAGAATCTCCAGATGAAGCTGCTTTAGTTTCTGTAGCTAGAGATGTTGGTATTGTGTTTAAAAGAAGGTTAAGAAAATCTCTACTTTTAGAGGTTTATGGTATGGAGGCCGAATTTGAATTACTTGATGTCATTCCATTTACATCGGCAAGAAAGCGAATGTCATGTATTATAAGGACCCCAGATAATCGTATCATATTATATACTAAAGGTGCAGATAACGTCATCTTTCAAAGATTGGATCCAAAAGGTAACTCTCACGATGTTGTAAGTAAGACTGCCCTTTTCCTTGAAGATTATGCTACTGAAGGTTTACGTACATTGTGTATTGCATCCAGAGAATTGGACCTTAAAACGTATGATAACTGGAGTAGAAGGTACAATGAAGCAAATGCGTCCATTGATGATGATAGAGATATATTGATTGAACAATTGGATAATGAAATTGAACAAAATTTGATATTATTAGGTGGTACTGCTATTGAAGATAGATTACAAGAAGGAGTGCCGCAATCTATTTCCATATTGGGTCAAGCAGGTATTAAGTTGTGGGTTTTAACTGGTGATAGAGTTGAAACCGCTATCAACATTGGATTCTCATCTAATTTATTAGAGAATGATATGAAATTACTAGTAGTCAGACCTGAAGAGAATGATATGGATAATGTTGAGTATATTGACCATTTAGTCACAAAATATTTACAAGAATGTTTTGAAATGGATGTATTTTCTTCAGAGATTGTTCGAAAGATGCTAACAAGCGCCAGAAAGGATCATTCAATTCCTCAATCTAAAGTGGCGCTAATTATAGATGGCGTTGCTTTAAGTTTGATTTTTCAAGATTTGATGGAGCATCCAAGTGAAAGTGTCAGACTTTTGAAAGATAAATTCTTGTTGCTAGGTAAACAGTGTAATTCAGTGCTTTGTTGCCGTGTTTCTCCATCACAAAAAGCAGAAGTAGTTAAGATGGTTAAAAATGGATTAGATGTTATGACGTTAGCCGTTGGTGATGGTGCCAATGACGTAGCTATGATCCAAGCTGCCAATGTTGGGGTTGGTATAGCAGGTGAAGAAGGTAGGCAAGCAGTAATGTCCTCAGATTACGCTATCGGTCAATTTAGATTCTTAACTAGATTATTATTAGTTCATGGTCGATGGTCATACAGGAGGTTAGCAGAAATGGTTCCCTGCTTTTTCTACAAAAACGTTGTTTTCACATTAACATGTTTCTGGTATGGTATATACAATAATTTCGATGGATCTTATCTTTACGAGTATACATACCTTATGTTTTATAACTTGGCATTTACTTCATTGCCAGTTATTGTGCTAGCTGTATTTGATCAAGATGTTTCAGATACTATGTCATTGTTAGTACCTCAACTATACATCAATGGAATTTTGGGTAAAAGTTGGTCTCAATACAAATTCATTTGGTATATGTTTGATGGTCTTTATCAATCTGTCATCTCATTCTTTTTCCCTTACTTGTTGTTTTATCTTTCATTCCAAAACCCTCAAGGTATGACTATAGATCATAGGTTTTATATGGGTGTTGTTGCTGCCTGTATTTCTGTTACTGCTTGCAATATCTATGTTTTATTACGTCAATATAGATGGGATTGGCTCTCGCTTTTAATTGACGCTATATCTATATTATTTGTGTTCTTTTGGACGGGTGTTTGGAGTGTTAATTCTAATTATACTGGTGAATTCTATCGTGCTGGAGCTCAGACGTTGGGTACGTTGGCCGTTTGGTGTTGTATTTTCATTGGTGTCATAGCTTGTTTGATACCTAGATTTACATTAGATTTCTTACATGTTAATTTTAAGCCTACTGATGTTGATATAATCAGGGAGAGGGTTCGTCAGGGCCATTATGATGCCTATCCAGTAGGTTATGATCCAACTGATGCAGATGATGTAGAAAGGCATAGATTATTAACAGAAATAATTGAAAAAGACCCTACATTATTCGATAAGATGGAACAAGATTATAAAGAAGAAGAAGAAAAGAATAATACTAAACTAGAAAATACATTGAAAACAATCAAAAGACGTACAACAATCTCACTGTCACGAAAGAACACAGTACAAAGACTAAGAAGAAACACAATTAATGATCAATTCCATAAGGCTATTCCATTAAGTCAATTAAGAGAACAAATGATTGAATCTGGGGAGTATAAAACTGCAAGATCTTCGCTAGAAAGAATTAATACGACTCACGCCTTACCTGGCTTAATTCAAGCAGAGACTTTATTAACATATCACACTAGAAATAGTTTAAATCTTAATAGCCAGTCTTAACTTTATATCATCCTTCGTATTCACTTTAGAATTTGTATTATATAGAATATTATATATTTTTATGTGGTAAACAAAGTTTTGTAGACTCGTTTCTACGCATTCAAAAAAAAAACTGAAAATGAAAATATTGATCAAGTCAATTTTCATCATCATCAACCATGTTTTCATTCTCCCTAGTGACACCGGGGAAAGATGATCATTCATTCAAGGCTTCACTTTTGTCATTTGATAATGAATTGAAAATACTTGCTGATCCATCATGGGACGGAAAAGATCCACTGGCTGTAACGTTTATGGAACAACACCTTAAAGAAATAAATGCGATAGTGTTGTCCCACTCCACGGCAAAATATATAAGTGGATTTATATTACTATGTATAAAGTTTCCTAGCTTAATGTCCACCATTCCTTTTTACTCGACCTTGTCCGTAAATCAACTTGGTCGTATATCGACTGTTGAATACTATAGAGCGAATGGAGTATTGGGTCCATTACAATCATCGATTTTGGAATTGGACGAAGTAGATAATTGGTTTGATAAAGTAACATTACTAAAATATCAGCAATCGATTACTCTATTCGATAATAAAGTTGTGCTAACTCCTTACAATGCTGGACACTCATTAGGTGGTACTTTTTGGTTAATTACTAAAAGAATAGATCGTGTGATTTATGCCCCTGCTTGGAACCACTCGAAGGACTCGTTTTTGAATAGTGCATCGTTTATAAATTCAAGTACGGGGAACCCCCACTTACTGTTGATCAGACCCACTGCATTCATAACAGCAACGGATTTTGGGTCGACAATGTCACATAAAAGACGAATTGAGAAGTTTTTACAATTAGTCGATGCTACTTTGGCTAATGGAGGGGCTGCTGTATTACCTACAACTATATCTGGACGATTTTTGGAATTGTTTCATCTTATTGATGAACATTTACAAGGAGCTCCTATACCTGTATATTTCATGTCGTATTCAGGAACAAAGATATTAAGTTATGCATCAAACCTATTAGACTGGATGTCAAGTGGGTTCAATAAAGAATGGGAAGAGAGCTCCAATATGCCATTTAATCCATCCAAGGTTGACTTATTATTAGATCCGAATGAATTGATGCAATTGAGTGGTCCGAAAATTGTGTTTTGCTCAGGGGTAGATTTAAGCAATGGAGAGATTTCAAGTGAAGTGTTCCAATATTTATGTGCTGATGAAAAAACGACGGTTATATTGACTGAAAAATCTGCAGTTAATTCAGGCATCAGTTCAATGTTGTATAGTGAATGGTATAGTTTGGCGAAAAAGAGAAATGAAGGCAAAGTGGAAGATGGAATTGCTGTGCCTTTAGAAAAGATCATTACATTAGATGGTTGGACTAGAGAGGAAGAACTTGTGGACAACGAGTTAAGCGACTTCCAGAAGAAAGTTGGACAAAAAAGAAAGGAAAAGTTGATGGCTAAAGTTAGGGATCAAAAGAATCAAAACCTATTAAATGCTGACATCATTGATGCTGAAGATTCATCAGATGATGATGATGAAGCAGGACAACCAGCTGATGAAGAAACAAGCAAAGAGACAAACGTGACAAAAGTTACAAGTACCAATCAAGTTGATGAGCTTGTTAGTCATGAAGCATTTATAATGGATCATATTAAACAAAACTTGGAAAAGAATTATCCCATAGATATAAGGATGACACATAAGCTCAAGCCACGACAGGCCATGTTTCCTTACTTCTCCACAATTCATAGACAGAGATTTGATGATTATGGAGAAGTCATAGATATCAAAGATTTTCAAAGAACAGATGAAGTGTCAAACACCAAAATTATTATGGAGGGTAAGAAGAAATTCGACGAAAAGAAAAAATGGAACGAGAGTAAAGGTAAAAGTAAGAGCCAAAATAAACAGCAGGCAAATAAATTAACACCTCAAGAACAAGTTAATCAACAACTACTTCAGAAGTATTTGGATACATTATTTAAACCTAAAAAGAGAGTACCTACGAGTGCCGCTTCAAAATACGGTGCGCTGAATCAGTTGAAAATTAGGTGTGGATTATCTTTTGTTGACTTATCAGGACTTGTTGATTTACGTTCATTGGGCATAATAGTGCAGTCTCTAAAGCCCTATAATTTAATATTATTAGCAGATGAGGAAGGTTCACAGAGTGCCGTCAATGGCCTCACTCAAGTTCAAAGGTATTTTGCGCAACAACAAAATGAGCAAATACAAGAACAAAATAAGAAGCATTTGTTGGAGTCTTCAAGATATTTATCACTTGCATCTATAAGAGACGGGCTTTCAAGTGCCATATCACCATATGCTAGTAATAAAATGAATGTTTTGGTTGTACATGATAATGAACCTATCAAGATAGGAGCGGAATCCGAATCTGGAAGTGTTGGATTGAATAATTTTGAACTAAATTTAGATGAGGCTCTTGTGAAAGATTTGAAATGGCAAAAAATTGGTGACAGTTATAAAGTTGCTAAGGTTTATGGTGAACTTGAGTTGCAAAATCAATTCTCGTCATCAAAGAAAGCTAGGACATTGAATGATTACATAAACTCAACGACATATATTTCCTTGAAGAAAGTTGACAACCAAGGTATAGCACATCGAAAACAATCGTTTGCTAAACATTTTCAAGATCCAAAAATACGAGCCATGATTTCTAATGCACCTAAATTAGCGATTGGTAATATCAGGCTACCTGACCTAAAAAAGAGACTACAAGGTAGAAATCTAAATGCTGAATTCACAAGCGAAGGTACTTTGGTTGTTAATGACGTTATAGCTGTAAGGAAGATTGCGTATGGGTCAGTAGAAAGCGATGAATCTGGTGATATAATCATTGATGGTAACGTTGGTCCATTATATTACGAAGTCAAAGAATGTATTAGAGAGATGCTAGCATATGTATAGGCAATATATGTACTCTACACCGAAGCATACTCTTCTAGTTTTATTCTGTGAAACATCCAGTCGTGTTACAGTGACGTTTTTTTGCTCTTTTTGTTTGTCAACCAATTAGCGTTTTAAAAATATTAAGCTGAAAAAGAGATTAGTTCAAGATCCTACAAACTTAGAGACCATACATATTAAATCACCATGCAACCATATTCAAGATCAGGAGGAACAAGAAGATGCTTTTATGAATTTCAACTATTGGCTGCGTGTTATACATCTGCTGACACAACATCAAAGAAGCAATGCTTACCAGCATGGGAAGATTATGATGAATGCTTGCATGGTTTGAAAGAAAGAGAGAAGGTAAGAATCATGTTGCAGCAATTGGATGAAAATGAGAGGACTAAGAATGGAGTTACTGCTAGTGAATTATATAAGAAATCAAATACTATTTATGAAAATTTGGATTTGATAACAAACAAGGAATAGATCAGAGAGAGAAAGAGAGAGATTAAGTACTTTCAAATCACGAGATATATATATTCATTTCAGCTAAAACATACAGACATGCTAGTATGTCAAGTTCTTTTGTTAGCATTCACCCCTTATTCCAACCCATTGTATAATACTTTTACTCTTCCATAAACAAAGAAATACTCGAAATTTACAAAGCGAATGATTCTAAATAATGCTTTAACTGTATGTAGAGTATTTCTTCTCATAAATAGTCCTATCATACTTCTTTTGAATTACAAAATCCCAGTGCATTTCTCTTCTTTGCAAGTTTATATTGTTAATCAGTATTGTACTAATTGTACCTGAGAACGTAAAAAAATATGTCTGCACTCATCCATACACAAACGTTGCAACTTTCGGCTTCAAATCAGATGGAAGTTCTGAGTGTAAGAGAAGCGGATCAAATAACAAGCAAACAGATTCTTGATGAAGCATTTCAAAAGCAATCAACAAAGTTAGCAAGACCGAAACAAACGATACAGGATCTAGAAGAACTTCGATCATATCAACAGACTAAAAGAAAGGAATATGAGCAACAATTAAATAAGAATAGATTGAATTATGGACAATGGATTAGGTACGCCAAGTGGGAAGTTGATCACAATCATGATTTTCCTCGAGCTAGATCAATATTTGAGAGAGCTTTAGATGTCAACATACAGCATATTCCATTTTGGGTGCAGTATATTCAACTAGAGTTATCTCACAAGAATATAAATCATGCAAGAAATTTATTGGAGAGGGCGGTTAACACTATGCCTAGGATTAGCAAGTTGTGGTTTTTGTATGTGCAAACTGAAGAGATGTTCAAAAATTATCAAATGGTTAGAGCTTTATTTGAAAGATGGTTGAAATGGCACCCTGAAGCTGGAGCTTGGGATGCATACATCAATTTCGAATTAAGATATGAAGAAAAGAAGAACGTTCGAAACATATTCAAGAGATATATTGTGGAATTTCCGAAAGGGGAAACTTGGAATAAATGGATTGACTTCGAATTGGAAAATAATACTGGTGATGTAGAGACAATACGAGCAGTCTTTGAATCGGCTGTCGATATCTTGATACCAAATGTAAAAGATAATGATACCATACTACCTGAAATAATAACAAAATGGACTAACTGGGAAGTTTCTTGTCAAGAATTTGATAGAGTCAATGAGATACGTAACGTACTACTACATGAAAATAAGTTTAGCCTACCTGTCAAAGTAAGAAAGTCCATTTACGATGCATTTACCGATTTTGAAAAGAATTTTGGCAACAAACATACAATAGAAAATAACTTGATATTAAAGAGAAAAGTAATGTATGAGCAAGACATCAAAGAAGATCCTTATGATTATGACAGTTGGTGGGCATATATCACAATTCTACAAAACAATCCGAATAACCAAGAAATAATTCATGCCTTTCAAAAAGTGATTCTGTTCGTACCACGTGAAACGATTAAATCAATCAAATGGAGAAGATATATTATGCTATGGATACGGTATGCATTATGGGAAGAAATGGATAACAACCATATTGACTCAGCAAGAGAAATTTGGAACAAGTGTTTAAAAATCATACCGCATAAGCTTTTCACGTTTGGAAAAGTCTGGAGAGGATATGCTGAATTTGAACTTAGAAATAACAGTGGAGAAATTGGATTAACCAAAGCTAGGAAGATACTTGGTAAAGCAATAGGACAAAGTAGTATAAACGGACCCAAGATGAATATTTTTCAATACTATATTGATTTTGAAAAGAACTTAGGACAATATGACAGAGTTCGTTTACTATTTCAAAAATTGTTGGAAACAGCTTGTACAACCAATTCACCATCGAATGATATTATTGAAGAATATGTGGGATTTGAACTATCGATTGGTGAGTATAGTCGCTGTGAATCAATTTTGGCATTTGCTTTAGAATTGTCCAATAATGAGACGACTGCTTCTTGTTTCAATTCAAATGAGTTATTTCATTTTGCTGTGGAGTTCTTTAGAGATGAAATGAAATATGATAAGATCAGAGAGATGTATAGAGATTTACTTAATAAATCTCCAACCGTTTCCAATTGGATATCATTTGCTATGTTTGAATCCACCATTCCTTCGGCTGCTCAATTAGAACAATATTTACGAGGTGATGAAGATGAGTTTGAGGTGACAATTGGGGATGAACAAATTGAGAACACAAGAAAGTTATTTCAAGAAGCTGAGAAGTATTTCAAGGATAAAAATGCGAATGAAAACCGCTTTATGGTCCTTGAAGCATGGAAAGATTATGAAGAGGTTAATGGTACACCAGAAAGGATTGAAAAGATTACAAAAAAGCTTCCCACGATAGTTAAGAAAAGAAGAAATGTCGAAGGAATTGAAGAAGAATATATTGACTACGTTTTCCCCGAGGATGAGGTTAAGAAAGCTTCAATTGGAATGAATAAATTTTTGGAGAATGCAAAGAAGTGGGCAGATTCCACAACATAGAAAACATATAACCAATTGTAATATTATAACTAATGAACCTATTTATAGGTAAGACCAACCTCTAATTTCCGCCCCTCAAAGTTAAAACCAAATGTAATGAAGCACCAGCTTGAATGCCAGATTCTTGAACAGTTTTATCATCATCTAGTTGTGAGCCATTGAAAATTAAACGTTGTTGAGCTGGGGATATTCCTTCTTTTTCCTCCATCATTTCTTTGATTCTAATAATCTTATCTTGCGGCTCGATATCAACTAAGATATCTCGACCGGTCAATGTCTTCACTTTCACTTGCATTGTAATTTGGTGGAAGAAGCTTGTAGCGTAACGTATGTTGTTGTACTTCATTTTTTTTTTTGCCCTCATTGAATTTCAACCTCTTCAAGGTTCCCCCAATGTTGCCAACACCTATTATAAAAGATATAGATTATGATAAGGTTTATGAGCCATCAGAAGATTCGTTCTTGCTATTGGACTGTTTTGAACAAGAAATAGAATTCGTTTCAAATAGGTTTAAAGATATTGTTCCTTTGGTAACGGAAATAGGAGTAGGCTCAGGAATAGTAACTACATTTATCTTACAGCATGTGGTACCTAAGGCTATCTTTATAACGACAGATATTAATCCACATGCATGTCAAACTGCGTTAGAGACAGCCAAAATCAATGTAGACAGGAAACAACTTTGCCCGATAGATTCTTTACAAATGGATTTAACCAACGCAATACGACCGGGATCAATTGATTTATTAGTATTCAATCCTCCCTATGTTCCAGCATCTGAAGTTCCCGCTATACCTCAAACCAAAGAAGATCTGACATGGTTAGATTTGGCATTGTTGGGAGGTGAGAATGGTATGTCTGTTACCTGGAAGGTTTTAAAAAACCTAAAGAACATTTTGAGTGAAAAGGGAATTGCTTATATACTATTTTGTGCAAGAAATAAGCCTGATGAAGTTGCTAAGGAAATGAGATCAAAAGGTTGGAGGGTTGAAGTAGTAATAAATAGAAAAGCTGGTTGGGAAGTTTTAAGTATCTTAAGATTCCATAGATCGCAATAGTTAGAGCATACTGTAGATAATTTATAGACAAAAAAAAACTGAACTCGAGGGGACCTCATCAGTATCATCATCACTCATCATCAAATGTCTCATAGAGGAAGACAATTAAATAGCTTTAGCGAAAGTGTAGCAGAAACAAGATGGTCTGGAAAGCCCACTAGATATAAACAATTTGGACAAAATAAATTAGACACTGTGATAACTGGTCACTTAACACAAGAACAACTTGATGCGTATCAACAACATTTCAGAATAGAAGAAGTATCGCATTATTTGCGTATATCACAACAGCAACATCGATCTATAGAGGAACTATTGCCGTCGTCAAGTGTAGAACCGAACGTGAAATACAAAAGAGATCCGTCGCCACCACCAAAATATGATAGTCAAGGAAATAGAATTAATACAAGAAACCAAAGAATTAGAGATGAGCTTGACAGGGAAAGGCATTCGTTAGTTGAAATTGCAGCAGGAAGTATAAAGGATTATATGGCGCCATCAGATTATCGTAAACCCACCAAGACATTTGAGAAATTGTACATACCCGTAAAGGATTATCCGGAGATTAATTTCGTGGGATTTTTAATTGGCCCTAGAGGAAAAACCTTGAAACGTTTACAAGATGAAAGTGGTGCTAGATTACAAATTCGAGGTAAAGGATCCGTTAAAGAAGGCAAATCAACTCAAGCTGCAATTGAAGATAAATCGCCATCCACAACTGATTCAACAGAAGATGATCTACATGTGTTAATTACATCCGACTCTCAACAAAAAATTGCTAAAGCTGTTAAATTGACCAATGAAGTCATTGAGAAATTAATATTTTCGCCAGTTGGACAGAATGAGCTAAAGAGAGAGCAAATGAAAGAGCTTGCAGTTTTAAATGGTACTTTGAGAGAAACTAAACCCTTTGATCCTGAAGCATATAAAAGAAGACAACAAAAATCAATGGATATTACGAAAGTTGTATGTAAAATATGTGGGAAAATTGGTCATTACGCAAGAGATTGTAAATCAAATCATAATGCCAATGCCAGCCGAAGTGAAATAGACTCATACAAACCACATGCAAGAGTATCAGATGAATCATTAGGACAACCTTGGAAGAAAGCAAAACCAGATTTACCATTACCACCATGGCAAACCGCAAACTCATCTAACAATGTATCTCCTCCACCTCCAATCGCAAATTCAAGACCTGCTCCACCACCAACTGCAATGCCAAATATGCCGGCTCCACACCCAGCACACAACAAGACTCCTCCCCCTCTACCTGCCCAAATTAAACAAGCTCCACCTTCACTTCCTGTGCAAACTAAGCAACCTGCTCCTCCACCACCACCTTCTGGGCAAACTAAGCAATCTGCTCCTCCCCCTCCACCTCCTGGGCAGACTAAGCAATCTGCTCCTCCACCACCACCTTCTGTTCAAAATAAGCCGAAGCCTCCACCTCCACCTCCTTCTAAATAGGGATTTAACAGATGCAAAGATTCCCGCGATGAACGCGTATATAGATAGTTCAAAATCATGTGAATACAGTTATCAGTCTATTTCAGTGTAATTTTTTTTAAAAAAAACAATAAATCCCTCTAGTTGTGTTTGATATTTCATTTTCAGGATCATCTCGCAATATCGGTTGTTTTGATATGACGCCAGAACGTAAGGAGCTGCTCTACTAGTTCTGAATAGATTGATATCTTATCAATTGCATTAGATCAAATTTGATAATTGGTAGAAAGAATATGATTGAATTCTATTTAGCCAGCTAGAATGTTATGGAAAGTGTTGAATTTCAATTTAGATTTGAATAATGTCAACTTTATAACGTGATGGTAGCGAGAAGTAGAGTTAGCTTACTTGGCTACAAAAGCTTTGAAAATGCAAAGCCCATCTTTCTTCATAAATATCCGTGTACTCTCTAAAATCAAGATATAATATATCTTTAAAAAAGGGGTCCTCTGAAGAATACATGATATTTGGATTCTTACTTGGAAGCTTCAAAATCAATTTCTAACATGAAGGGACGCTGGGATTACTTCAAACTAAAGTCATTCAGAGATAAGAATAGTCTACTATGGTCGTCGAGTCAGTTTCTATAAAGCAGAACGCTACGCTTTAACCTCTAGGTGAACAAAACTTAGTTGTGTTTCAAAGTTGAAATGTGGAGGGAACCGACAATTAGAATTCTGAAGGACGGCCAGATAATAGCACTCTATGAAACGAGAGAACAGGAAATAGAGGGACAAATGCAAGCCAATCGGGTATCAACTATCTGAATCAACTTGTTTTAAGCTTTATTGCGGTCATTAGCTAGTTATAGTTGTATTGAAGTAAAGAAATTCTGCAGCTAAAAGTATCTGGTGTAACTCTACTATTCATCGTAGGAACTTGTCATCCACCTATTCTACGGACAGTTTCATTCACTTCATGAATCACGCAGAACTAGACGATGATAATGTTTTTGATGCCTGTAGAGTGAGACCGGAGTAAGGCCATAGAATATATAGCTTACGGTGGGCCCGAATAAGAACGACTAATCGTTTTCTTTTCGTTTCTTTTTTTTCGAAGTTAGCCCAATGAATCAAAGAACTAATGAAGTCTCCGACATGCACTTGACCCCTCGTTTGCGATAACTGTGTCTTGAAAGTGGAAGCAAATTACACAGATGACAAGCGTAATAATATGGTATTTAAAAGCAGGATGGCTACTCCGTCGATGAAGTATCGGTTTGTTCAGGTTGAGACCTGTTAAGGGGCATTCTAAGAAATACTGTAATCTAATTCATAAACTTGATTATGTAGAGATGGACTTCAAGTAATGGACAACAGAGAATAGAGCTGCTTTGTTTGTGGATAATTAACAGTTGTAGCACTAATTGATATAAAGTTTATCTATAGTGAGAATCTTCACAGAATGAGTATATAGACAAATACTCCTTTTTTTTTGATAGACTACTTCAATACATTACTTGCAAACCTTGATCATATTATGGATATTTCAGATGGATTCATTCCAATTGTTGCTATATTTTATGCTGTATTCCATCCAACTGAAGGTACTAAGATAGTTCATCAATTTCCAGAGGACTCGATCTCTACGTTTACCAAGAAATCAGATCATGCAGGTGATGCCCAAGGGTTATTCAATTTCGATACAGTGAAGAATTATGTAATTCCAAAGCCACAACTATGCAATAGACTAATATCCTTTAAAATCAATAAGTACAAAGTAATAGGTTACCCGGTAAATATGGAGAATGAACAATATGCAAGAAACTCATTTAGTTTTAATTTTTGTTTTGTATTTCCTTATGATTTGGGTGATATAACACCATACGAACCGGCTATTAAAAGAATGGGGAAAATGTTTCAAGTATTGGAAGAGCAAAATTTTATGTTGAGTAGATTGGATAAAGCAAACTCATTTTGTAAGAAAATGGAAGAAAATGGAACCAAGCATTTATCAACTATCAACAAGAATGACCTTGAAATGTACACCACTAAGCTCGCCAATATTGAAGTTTCACCTACTGAAAACGATGCTACCATCAATGCACCTGGCCATTCCAAAACAAAACAAATCGCGTTCTCTTCAATTGAATCGTTGATTCAGCAGATTTATCAGGATTTGAATAATTATTCTGAGTGCTGTATACCATTGGATAGCTCAAATTCAGTTGATATTAAATTATTTCCCATTTTACCGCCTCCTGTGAACTTGAAAGCATATCAAGTCCCTATAGCCACAGTGAAATTGAATTCATTGGTTGATGTCAATTGGGATCCTACGATGGTTAAAATACTACCGTACATAAATGGTTTGAATTCCGTCAAGAGAATAAGCGAGTTGGCAGATGCGAATTATTTGCTAACGAAACAATGTATCCAACATTTGATGCATTATAAATGTATAGAGATTATTGATGTTTTCCAATTTAGCAATATCTATGCTCCTACAAATCATATTGGTGATTTTTTAAAATTTGATGGGAAAATGGCAGAAGAATGTCAAGCATATGTGGTAACTGATGAATGCAATACTGAACAACCGTCATCATTCTCTACTACCCCTGTTCAAAAGAATTCACCAGGGCCCATAAATGAGACATCGTCACCGTCATATAATTTGAAAAGATTTGGATCCACTTCATTATCTCCTTATACAAAGCATTCTTTCTTATCAAAATCTCCAAGGGCTGTAAATATGCCAGTTTTAAATATCCAAGTGCCTACAAAGGCCACATTATTCTACTTATATCGATCGTTGAATCAGGGACAAACTGTCAAAGAATGGTACATCCAACATAGGAAACTATTGGGGAATATTGACGCAAGAAGATTTATTAATTTTGGTGTACTACGAGGTATTATTTATAGAGTTTATACATACCCTTTGCTAAATTCCATCACCAGAGCTATTGAAAGTGGAGATGCATTGAAATATGATAATTTTATACAGAACCTTAAACGGAAGAAATCTAAAAGACAAATCAAACTTGAATCAGGTGATGATAAGAAATTACTAAAGACAAAAGTCAACGAACAGACTTTAAAGACTGATGTTAAGAGGCGAGTTAGTTTTTCATACAGTCAGAGTGATAGGCATGATTTAAGAAAGTTTAGTACGAATGAAGTGACATTTGAAGATGACAGTGATGAAGATGAAGATGAGGAAGATGTAAATCAGCATATTCCAATCATTGAAAGATTAGCTAGACGCTCATTGTCCTCGCAAAATAATAGATTTTGCTACGACCTAAAAGAAGAGGAGGAAGATGATGATGATGACGATGAAAAAATGGATGTCGAAGAAGAACGGCAAATGATTTTCTTACTAAAGATGTTAAAGGGGTTTCAACATTTTGATTCCATATGTACGGAATTACAAAAGTCGAGGTTCGAAGTAGAACAAATGATTGAAAAATTAGGATCTTTCAACACTGTCAATAGCTGATCCGATTGGATTATTATGATTAATATGTGTTTGGTAGTTGTTGATAATGATTGGTAGTAGGTAGTGGCAAACACAAGTAAACTGTTAGTTAAGGGGAACTATATTATGTTGTGTTTTTTGTTTGTTTACATTTATTGTTTTTTTTTTTTTTTTTTTTTTTTTCCTACTGTTGTTTCTTTCTACTAAAGTCACAACAACTACATTCAATAGCCAAAATGTCGGGAAAAGGAAAAGTACATGGAGGTAAAGGAAAATCCTCAGAAATTGCGAAATCATCCACGTCGCATTCTGCTAGAGCAGGTTTACAATTCCCAGTGGGTAGAGTTAAAAGATATTTGAAGAGAAGTGCACAAAATAAAGTTAGGGTCGGTTCAAAAGCAGCTATTTATTTGACTGCTGTCTTGGAATACTTAACTGCCGAAGTATTGGAATTGGCAGGAAACGCAGCCAAAGACTTGAAAGTTAAAAGAATCACTCCTAGACATTTACAATTGGCAATTAGAGGTGATGAAGAATTGGATAATTTGATTAAAGCTACCATTGCCTTTGGTGGTGTCTTACCACACATTAATAAAGCTTTATTATTAAAAGTTGAAAAGAAGAAAGGTCAAAAGTGAACAGGATATCAAGCTGAGTAGCTGTTTGGTGAAATGTAGGGTGGGTAAGATCTATACGTGTATGTGTGTGTTTCTAATTTGTACTATATAATTATTTTGTTTTGTTTTCTTCTTAACTTTTGTATAATTTCTTTCAAAGTTTTTATTGTCTTATTTGTATGTCTAAAATAACTATTTACAAGATGTAATTCTATGCTTTTGACAGTTCCTTAGATGGAGGCGATGTTGACGGTGGTCCATCCTGAGAAGTTGAAGTTGTTTTGTTGTCCTCTTTATTTTGTTGCTCTATTTTAATATATTTTGGATTATAACCATCAGGGACTTTATAATCATCTAATTTTATATTTATATCTCCAAGCTTCTTTTTTATGTATTCAATTTCATTTTGCAAAACGGATATATCATCAGCCAATGCATCCCTTTCGTTGCTTGCCTTCTTCCTACTCCTATAACTCTCATAGAAGATAAGAGACCCTGCGACACTAAAAATAAAAAATTCAGATATAAACGTAGCACCTTGCTCAATTGCTTTATTATCATTTAAAGGTCGGACTCTGATTTTATTTTCGCCCAAGAGTGACATCCGTAGTTTTATTTCTGTTGAATGTACGGACTGGGCAAAGTTTATGCATATTCTTCTAAACCTCTCGTGTTCTTTTGCTTGGGCCTTGATGGCGTTTCCAATGGGTTTAGCTAGTGTTCGTACTAGCAAGGAAGTTAGTTTTAATGCAATGCCACTCATAAAAGTAAAAGCAAACTTTGGTGGGGGGGAGAAGTTGGGGAGGAAGGAGGAATTAAACTGAGGACTACTTCGAGACAGGAATATTTATTGATTTAAAGATAATATTAAAACCATGGAATGCCTTGTGTGAGTTTTAGTGGTGGATCTGGGAGTGGCAACTAGTATTTCACGTAGATTATTTCAGTGGGTGAGGAAAAAAAACAGAGCTTCCACTACTACGCATATTACTTCGAACCAGTATCTCCAATTGCAGGACAAGTGTACTATCAACATTAGGCTTTTACCAAATACTACTGTATAGCGGTAATATGTCTTTCTTGAATTCTTTGAAGTAATCCAAACTCTTACTTGTCTACTAAGGGCTAGATAGTACTTTTATTAGTATTGTGTCTACAATTCTAATGATACAGATTTACCTATTGCACAGTATTGTCTCCAATCTTCAAAATACGTGTCAACCAAGAGATCATAAAATTTGGTATCGTTAATTTTATTTACGATTGTTGCGTTACCTGTTTTGACGCCTTTTGGAGCATATTCATTACCCCAAATTCGTAAGTTACCATAAAATGGTGAATAAAACAGAGTATCAACAGCAGTTGAAACATTGGACGAGTTTTCAATTAGATCCGGCCAAACCATAAATGCAGTTACAACCTCATCCCAGAATGGCAATGTCTGTTGGGAATTGTTTTCCGTATAATTACCTGTTCCAAGTAAATGTAACAATTCTGCAAAGTATGCTGTATCTTTTATAACCTCAAAAGATCCTGCTTTGTTGATGATTCTATCATATAATTCTTGAGATGGAACTAAATAATTTGTCACGTTTGCTCCAATCACTAATTGTTTCCAGTTAGCAGTAAGGACCATTTGAGCAGCCTCGGGGTCTTGAATTAAGTTAATATCAGTGTTTATATCATTGACAATGGGGGATCCTGTTGCAGCAGTAAATTGAGTGTCAAAATAACCACCCATAATGTATAATCCGGCAGATTCATTAACCAAATTCGGATACAAAGAAATTGCTTGAGCAACAGTGGTCATCATTCCCGCAGCCCAAATGTATACAGGGTCATCATCTTTATTGGCTTTAACAGCTTCTATCATGGCGACTGCGCCCAGTTTAGAGTCATTGTAAGTAATGTTTTCCCAAGAATAAGCATCTTCATAACCGCGAGTAAAGCCACCTTGCCAAATCAATTCCCCAAACATATCTTGCCAGTAGTCAAAAGTCTCTTGAGTTCTTAATAATGGTTGCTGAGCACCCAAATAGTGTGGAATACATGAAGATAAATTGTATGTTGACAAAACTTCATAGCCGGCACCCATGGAATCAACAGCCGAATAAGAGCCAAAACTTCCTGAGATACCGACAATTTCCCATCCTGCTTTCAACGGGAATAGAACTTGAAGAGCAGAAAGACCATCATTGTCAATGAATACCTTCTTGGACGTGACAATTGAAAGTAGAAACAAGCATAAAATGTTCATGGTGATGAGGTCAACAAAAATGGTTTTGATTTTTATTGTTTTCTATAATTTAGCACTACATCGGACTAGTAGGTTGCGAAAATCTCGAACTGGATACTGCATCCTTTTGACAGAATTTATTCCAGGGAAAAAAATGTTTAAGAGGCAAAGAATTCTCGTTGGACCACTAAAGTAATGCGCACGCAGCCGGAAAAACCTTCGAGGTCCGTCCACAAAAGTTCCATCTTTTTTTCCTTCCCAAAAATGTATCCATAATCATATAACTAACCACACGACAATTTACACGGGCCAACTACGGCACCTATGGCAATAAGGTGCCAGGAGTGAGAAGAATTTCTTATAAGCACCTAAGTAACTTGAATTAAATATTGCGAGAATCCTGAGTACATTCGATATGCTCACTAAAGAATATTTTTTTCTTTTTTCTTAATTAACCAAAAATGGGTCTAGCTCGTGAATATGGTAATTTGATTTGCCCAGCTGACACCTTTGTTATATTATTGGTGTTACTATTTCATGCAAACTGGAATTCGTATTGTTGCCCGGGTCTATTTAAGAATTAAATTGCAAATATAAATAAAGATAGCTTTGGGACCGTAGTAAACTGAAGTTATTTTCCTATATTTCACCAGAGAATAATAAGCATCTCTGTGGAGCAACACTAAATCTCCAGGATTATATTTCTTGCCTTCCCTCCCCTTGTTGAAGTTTTCATCCATATAATGTTGATTTCTGAAAAGGGTGTCCCTAACGGATGTTCTAATGATTTGAGCTCTTCAAACTAATGCAGCAGCATCAGAATAAGTATTGATCATTCTTAAATCACTTAAACCCACATGATCCCTCGGTAAACGGCCCCAAGCAATACCTGGAACGGCGTCATTCCAGTGGATTTAGATCAATGAGTATTAAGTGCAAATTGTGCTATTTTCAAATAAGTCAGCCAATTTGCGCCTTCTAACCCACAGAAAGCACGAAATGTATTAACCACAGACTTGCTTAAAGCTTCGACTTGTCCATTTATGGAGGGGCTGTTGGCTGAGGTGGTGCGCAGGTCAATTTGGTAATACACATATATGTATAAGAACATTGAATTCATGAATCGGATGTCTTTAGCGGATATAATGCGATGTGGCAATCCAAAGATACTAAAAAATTCATCCATGAGTAACTTGGCTATAGTAATTGCGTCGTCGGCCTTTCTGCAGTGAACACAGATACAATACTTGGTAAGCGCATCAACCACAGTCATAATGACATCATACTTTTCAGAAGCAATGGCTAAACCGAGATAAAATCGATATGGATATGACTAAAACTATCTCTGGAGACCTCCAAATGGATCGTCAACCCCGCCCATAAAGGCATTGATTGATTTGTACCGTTGACAATGATCACAACTATTTTTGATTTCTGTGATTAATGGTAGCAATTTAGAAATGTAAGCATAGGGTTGGATTGCAAAGTGAGTCTTGGCAATACCAAGATGTACAAAGTGGTGCATACATTTCATGATATTTTTGGCAGCGGTAAGACAATCTCTGGCTTGTAGGTTGCAAAAGATTTATTAAGCAACAAGCCCTCATGATACATATATTTTTTCATCGTCTGGTTCATTTCAGGAGGGTAGGGACGGTCTCAGCTATATACTGTAAAACATTCGCATGACATGGATCCTTCTGGTACGAATTGTTCTAATGAGTTGTAGGAGATCTGAGTTTGCAAGTAAACAGCCTAAGTTCATATCACCTTGTTCTAGGTTCACTTCCATATCTTCAATATTAATTTTGCCAAGCAACCAAGATAAGACATCAGCATGAACGTTCTGTTTTCCCTGGTGGTAACGAATGACAACATTAAATTCAGAAAGCATTTTTATCCAGCGGAGAAGGCGCTTATTATCGGACTTGGAATTTGATCGGAAAGAATTATTACCTTATAATCAACAAGAAATTGTCTCCATTTAACAAGACTGTAAACAATGTCGAGTAACTCCTGTTGCCAAACACTATAATGCTGTTCGGCAACAGCCAAAGTTTGTGAAATCATGGTAATCGAACCCATAGCGATATCTTCATGGTTTTAAGTGTTGTAAGACACCATCGATCGCAGTAGATGACGCTTCCACTTCGATCTGGAAACAGTTGGTAGGTAACGTCTAATTGATGGTTTTTAATATGGTTGCGTTTGTTCATTTTGAAATAGCTCCGATGAAATTTGGTAACCTGGAGCCTTTTCGAGGTGGTGAACTTATACAACGGTCCGGAAAGGAAAGCGTCGTTCCTGACAAGCTGCCTAAAATAATTCAAAAACTCAAGTAGCTTGCTCATCCCTTTCGGTGAATCAGAAGTAGTAAAACTCGGATTAACAGGAGAAAATTCTCTGAGATGATCCTTTGTGATCAGAATGCCAGCCTTACTTACTTTATGGCCGAGAAACGTTGTACTCGTAACAGCAGAAACACACTTGGAGGGTTTTCGCGAACAATTGCTGCAAATTTTTTCTGTGCTCCTCTTGTGTATCACTAAACATAATAATATCGTCAACAAAATTTTCGCATCCATCAATATCATGGGCCAAATCACCTATAACTTCACTTAGGTGGCAGGGGCATTAGTATAACCAAAGAGTAAAACATTGTAATGATATTTTCTCCTAACGCACTGAAGGCGGTACAATATTTACCGTACTCGGTAAATCTAAGTTGATGGAAAGCAGAAATCATATCTAAGCTAGTGTAATATCCAGCTACCTCACGGACAAGCTGATCTGGGATAGCAAAGAAAACCGCTTTTGAACTACCGCAAGGTTTAGAAGTCCATAGCTCATAGGTAAGTATTATCTTTCTTTTTAACAAATAACAATGGAGCATTAAAATTGGATTTATTGGCAGGTGTGGCGGATATTAGGCCCGCTTCAAGTAATTTATGGACTTGCTCCCTAAGTTCCAGTACTTCCACATTTGATAGCGGGCATTGTTTTGCAGTAGGCGCGACTAACATATGGGATTGATTTGATATCTGGATCCGATAATCCACGGTGGGGTGGCATCTGGTCTAAATGTTTCCTTAAAGATCTCTTGATGTAGAATGGGTGTTTAGCAACAATTGATCTTCCATTAACCTCTTGGGCTATCTTTTCATTCAATTCAGTTTCTTCCGAAATTGTGTGTGCCAGTGCTGATTTAATATATAAAAGATCTATTTAAGCACCAGTATTTAATTCTCTCAAGAATGCATTTCCATCCACCAACTGGATACGCAACATTAAGGGCGCAAATAGTTTTAGTACCAAAGTCAAAGTAAGGGTGATGCTTGAGTGTGAAAGGTAAACCCATGATTAACGGACGCTTGTAATCTGGAAGTACAGCAAGGGTTTCGTTAAACATAACACTGCTATTTTTTAATTCCAATTGAATGGCTTCGGAGCATGTACCATCAAAAGCACCTGCAACCCGATAGGAAATGCACGGTTCTTTCTTAAGTCCAATAGCATAATTGCGGCTGAGCCTGATCCACCTCAGGAATAACATCTTTAATCCATAACTATGCACTTCGCAAGGGGTGCTTCGGGATGATAGTACTGATGTCAATGGTTACTTTAGGAGCAACCTGGTCATGCTCATCCGAGTCCTGTACTCTAGCTGACCCTGCCGATGAGTTATCATATTTAACGTCCCTTAGTCCAGGAGACTGCTTTAATTTTTTGAACCTCTCGAGTTGACGGGATTTTCTGGTTTACCAAGTTTGTAAGGACAATTGTAACTGGGGTGCCCTAACTGTATGCAATTAGAACAGCCCTTGCTTTTAATCAAATATTTCTTTCCTTTCTGGGTTAACTTCTTGAGTGTAATTCTGGCCATTTTTATATTCCCATCCGCATCAAAGGCCGGTGTGCTATAAGCCGCGGTAATGAGTGGGAGTCTGTTAGACCTTGGCATCGACCTTCTAGTTTGTCCACCTTTCCGCTATCCTTGTGCAATGAGAACAACAACTCATCTTGGATAACGGCTACTGTCATAAGCTGCTGTGAGTCAACGGTATTATTTCTAGCTTCTCGGGGGAATGTCGTCTAATGGTTAAGACTTTAACCTTTTAAGTTAAATATATTGGTTCAATTCCAATCTTTCTCATCATAAATATACATAGCTGCTTGTACATGTGGCTTCAAACCATCAAAGTAAAATTTCTTGATTAGATGATCCGGCCACTTCTGAGTAAGTTACCGTAATTTCGTTGTGAAATCGTCAGTGTAGATCCGAGCACTCTGTTTTTGGACAGCATGGGCATGGGTTAAGGCAAGGAGCATCTGATCCTCAAATCTTGGCGATAAAAACTTTCTTTTGAACGCTTCCTGAAATTGGGTCCAATCTCGATTTGAGAATGCTAGTTCCTTATTTAACCAAATAAGAGCATTTCCCAGGAGGTATCTATGGGAATATCTAAGGAGGTCACCTTCGTTGTTTCTTCTTAATTTCCCAAATGCTTCAACCTCATATAAGAATACAAAAATCTTTTCAGCATCACGGTCCTTCCTAATCAAATACCTTTGGACTTCTCGTTTCCTTTCCTTTTGCTAATCCTTCCAGGATGGCATAAGCAATTCCCTTACCAACTTCGACACCCAGATTGGTATGTGAATACCTTCAATGGCATTGGAATGGGTGGGTTTTGTCCTTAACTACCTCCTAGAGATAGCTTTTCAATTTCGCTAATTAATTTGTTGATTTTGTCTTAATCCGGGATTTAGCTAACTAGTTGAAAGGTACTATAAATTCCGGGCAATTGAGTAACAAGTATTAATGTAATTTTAGCGTAGCGCTACCAGATAGTTTATAATTCAAGTAAAACCTGTTGATTTTCTATACACAGAGATAATTTTGGGTATATTTATATTAATTTAACAACTTTTCATTTAAATCATCTATACCTTGAAACACCTCTGAATACTTCCCTCTTCCTATTTTACGGATAATTTAATAGTTCTTGATATCGTCCCACTCGCTCGTTACTGCATCGTATGATTCTTAAGCGTTGGTATACTTTTCTAATAGTTAACATGCAGTTAGTCGAGCAAGCACCTAGTGGTGCCATTGTCGAATAGGTTGTGAAGTTCACCAGTGGTGCATCCGTCAATGGATAATTATTGATCTTTGTTGGGGCAATATCACGTGCTAGACAGGCTTAGATTTACATCTATAGTAATTTTTAGCCTAAACTTTCTTTATCACAAATCCGATGTAGTGTAACGGCTATCACGGTTCGCTTTCACCGAGCAGACCGGGGTTCGACTCCCCGCATTGGAGATCTTAACTAATCATTATTTTTTGCAAATGAATATAGCTTCCTCCTTTTCATTTCCTTTTTTTCTGGGGACGGGAAGGTTACCTCTTACTTTCTTAAAAGAATTACTAACTTTTCTATTGTTGAGAAAAATTCAAATTTGGGGCATGGAAAAAGCGAATGTTGGCCCTAATATACTTTGTTTTTTCTTTTCTTTTTCCGTGATAATTACTGCAATTTTGAAGAAAACTCAAGAAATACTTTTGAGTTGTACCTAAACTGGCTAGAATTCTTAATTATTCAGCTTAAAGCTATCACATACCTATATTGTTAGATGTTCGAAAATAATTGTAAATTATACAGGAGTTATTGCTGAACCCCCTGGGCTGAATCTTCTTCGGAATAGGAGAAGAAAGAGGAGGAGCAAGAGTAGGAGTAAAAGTCTTAATTACTCAGCTTAAAACACTATAATATATCTATATATTGTTAGTTGTTTGTAAATAGATGTAAATTATAATGGAATTATTGCTGAAACCCCTGGGCTGAATCTTCTTCGGAGTACGAGCAGGAAAACAAATGATCTTACCCAATGCACTGCATATAAGCAGGAATACACATAAAAGATTCCCCACAAAAATGCAAGCAAAAAATTGCGAGAAACAAGAAAAATAGCACGACTCTGGATACTCAAATTAAGATTAAATGGTCTTACTATTTCAACCCACACATGCGTAATACAATAAGTATAATATAATATAATATAATATAGTATAATTCTCGTTGGGTAGATTTTTATCATTGATTCGGTGATTTCTTCTTTTTGCTTTTTATTGCTTTCAATTAACTATGTCTACCTCAAATCAGTATTACACGTTCGAGAATGAAGACGCATTGCCTAGGTTGCCCGTACCACTGTTGATGTCTACTGCTCAACAGTTATTATCGGCTTTGAAACCTTTATTGCCAGCTGATGAGTATGCTCAATTATTGAATGAATCTACGGAGTTTATAGCCAACGACCTAATCAACCTAATTCAAGAGCATCTTGTTGCCGTTTCAGAGAATGAGAATTACAATAATTATCTTAGTGTTGTTAACGATGACATGACGCCAGCAATATACGGTGAATTGAAAGGCGACATCTTACCCAGAAATCCATATCTCATTTTGGAAGAAGATCCGTATTCCAAGACTATCAACCCCCCCAACCAAGCCGAGAGATCTTCTAATTTGATCAATTCGAGTTTGAAGTTTATTACAACGTTAAGAAATGAAACGTTGAAACCGGATTTGACTCCCAAAAATGGTAATGCTTTGACAATGGAATGCTATAAAAATTTGTTTGGTACCACTAGGAAACCTGATTTTGAGGGTCACAGTATCGATACAAAAGTAGGAAAATATCAAGATATTAATGACTCAAGGCATATTTTGATCATTGCCAATAATCAGTTCTACACTCTCGAAGTTTTGACTGAATGTTCTGAAGAAGAATATATTGCAACTAACTCAAAACATAAAATTTGGTTTAATGATCATGAGCTTGCTTCCATTTTACAATGGATAATTGACGAATGTGTTGATATTGACGAAATTGAGTCCATAAACAATGCTATTGGTTCGATTACTACCCAATCATTAAAACATTGGAAGTTAGCCAGATTAGAACTAGAAAAATCCAATCCTGATAACTTGAAATTAATCGATGATGCCTTATTTGTTGTAATCTTGGATACAAATTCCCCGGTTTCTGATCACGAAAAAACTTCAGTAATATCTCATGGTACATCTGTGTTATCCGAATCAAACATTCAAATTGGTACTTGTACATCCAGATGGTATGATAAATTACAATTGATTGTAACCAAAAATTCGGTAGCGGGTGTTGTTTGGGAATCCCTGTCAATGGATAGTACTGCAATCTTGAGGTTTATTAGTGACATTTATACGGATTCAGTATTGAAACTTGCAAAAAATATTAATGGATCTGAATATACCTTGTTTGATAATAATATTCAATTTGTCTCAGCTAGCACTAAAAAGCCAGAACCGAAATTAATAAATTTCAAAATGACGAAAGAAGTGCAACACATAATACATCTTTCTGAAACTAGATTAGCTGACTTGATTAATCAACATGAGTACTTGACCCATGCAATCAAATTGGATGCTCGTCTTGCTGGCAAATTTAATCTTTCAATCGATTCCATCATGCAAATTTCGTTTCAAATTGCTAATTATTCTTTATATGGTAGATTGGTTAATACATTAGAACCAATAACAACTAGAAAATTCAAAGATGCCAGAACGGAGTTAATTCCCGTGCAAAATGATTCCATAGCCAATTTGGTCAAGCTATACATTACAAGTGCTAGCTCTCTGGAAAAATTTGAAGCCTTTAAAAAATGTTGTGCAATTCATTCGAAACAATATCATGATGCTATGGTTGGTAAAGGATTTGAAAGACACCTTATGGCCATAATTCAAGTGATTAAGAGGCCAAGGGCTGCTAGGACATTAAACACTATAAACAAACATTTACCCCCTATTCCCGATTTAGCTAGTAAGCATCTTTATATTCCATTATTATTCAACCCATGTATTGATAAATTGCTGAATCCTGAATTGTTGATCTCAAATTGTGGAAATCCTGCTTTACTTTTATTTGGTATTCCTCCAGCAGTTGATCAGGGGTATGGTATTGGATACATTATTCATCATGATAAAGTGATAATTACTATTTGTTCCAAACATAGACAATCAGAAAGATTTTTGGATACATTCCATAAAGTGATTCATGATTTAAAAACTAATTTAAAGCGTAGCTCAAACTTTTTATTAAGTATTAGTGATTCAGAACAGAGAAAGATGGAAATTCAAAGACTAAGAATCGAACGCGAGTTGAGTAACGTTTCATTAGATATTCCATCAATGAAACATCCAATTGCTTTAACGACCGATAAGGATGAGCCTATTCCATTTAGCGCTATTACTGAACCATCACGAAAGAGAAAAGATTCCGCAGCTAGTGAAGGTGATGAAGATGAAGATTTTGAATTGTTAGGTGGCTATGGATATTTTGATTACGGAGAATTAGATTTAAGGTCAGATGAGGTTTCAAGAAATGAATCGTATTTAAATAGTCAAAGTCATTCAAACATACCTAGTGCTCTTAGTTCAAGGCGTGATTCAAGTTCCAATTTGATGAAATTATCTACCATGACCCAGACTTATGATATCAAACAGAAGCATTCACTTTCTGAAAGAATCAGGGATAAGTTATCTCATAGTGAAGATACCTTACCTTCAATACATTCTTCACTTCAAGAGGAAGAATCAAGAGGAAAAAGTTCGATTGGCAGGAGTTTGGATATCTCGAAATTTACATAACTATATATTTGCTCTTATTTATTTACAACTATGAATTTAAAGCTTTTCTAATCTGGAGAAGTCTTTTTTACGCAAACTGTAGTCATCTTGTCCTAAACTCTGTATTTTATTCTCCGACAAGTTTTAGGCTCTGATATCAACGATGCCATCACAAAAAAAAAGAATATAGTTTAACGATCTGGTTTTCCCACCACAAATGACGATTCCAAGTGTGGGGCTAGCACCCCTAGGTAAAGCTTTAATCAAAATTCGAGGTCCAGAGGCAACTAAATTTCTTAATGGTTTATTAACGTCTAGACTCTTACCAAACATAGTCAAGAAAAAACAACATACAATAAGTGAATCCGAGAATCGCCATGCAAACTTGCTGGATATAATAGACATAACGAAGAATTATGGGCTCATGCATGAGGATATATACGATCCTGAGAACAGCATTACCATAAGTCGCGACGGCATAAACTCAATGATTTTGAATTCCAAGGGGCGAGTCGTAACCGATTGTTTCTTGTACTGTGATCCTTTTCACAATCACGACGGCGTCTTCCAAGACTCCATCACTGAACCGGGGTACTTGTTGGAAGTGGATAGGGGCAATGCCAAGCAGATAATGATGATGCTCAAGTTGCACAAGTTGAGTTCGAAAGTGGATATAGCATTGGATTTTTCGCTTCAATCGCATTATTATTATAACGATACCGCGGAGTTTGACCAATGGTTGGAACAGGTCCAGGATAAGTATTTCAAAAGTAGAGATCCGGTAGATGCTCTACAAAATGCCAATTCGTTTATTAAGAACGAAGTGATATTCAATAAGACCATAGCTAAACATGTGCTCGGATTTGCGATAGATAATAGGGTACCTAATTTTGGAGTCAAGGTAGTCACGAATAAACCGATATCTACTCATAACAATGAAGAAGAGACCATAGATATTAAAGAACTATTTTCACAACTGTTCAAAGATCAATTCGATGCAGCTGCGATACAAGAAGATGATATAACTAACAGACGATTTCAGAATGGGTTATTTGAAACACATGATGCCCCAGAAGACAGCTCATTACTACCGTTCGAGTGTAATTTAGACTACACGAACGGGTTCTCCTTGGATAAAGGTTGTTATGTCGGGCAAGAATTGACAATCAGAACTTTTAACCATGGCATAATCAGAAAAAGAGTATTTCCTGTGCAATTTTTCGAACTAAATGATGATAACGTCAATTATATACAACATCGCCCCATAGAACTCGATTCAGCAAGCCCTATAATCAACGATCTTAAAAGCATTCCGACATCTTCGCTAGGTAAATTGGAAGTGTCGCCATTAATACATGAAAACCAAGAACAGCAAGATCCTCAAGAGAATACATTTGCATCATCTCCATTTGGATCAGCAACAACGATAAGAAAGAGAAGAACATCTAGTGGGAAAATAATGGCGGTTCACCACAATTTAGGAATGGTATTATTTGGTACAACGGATGTTGATAAATGCCAATTATACAAAATAGAAATACCATCATTAGAAGGAGGTAGCAAGTTTATTGGCGCCAAAGTAAATGTACCTGATTGGTGGCCAGTGTAGAGGAGCTTTTTGTAGTGTTTTGCTGTTTATTAACCTCATTTTTAGAGCTGTCTGTATATATTCTATGCATCATGCATCATCACCATGTATCGTAGATCCAGTTTTCTACATCGCAAAAAAAAAAACCGTCGTACCACCCACTACCGACTCACCATGATCGAAAACATACCACCAGAAGAATACCTTCAACAGATTCACCATGCTACGGATACCGTGTTATCCAAAATAAGCTCCTCGTCGGAATTGAAAAATCCTAGAGTAATGATTATTTGTGGATCTGGATTGGGAGGAATTGCAGATATCTTGCACACTAAACCCAAAGTAGAAATCTCGTACGACACCATCCCCGGATTTAAAACGTCTACGGTGCAGGGACACGCTGGAAAGTTAGTGTTTGGATTAATTGGCGACAACAAAGTGCCCGTGATGTGCATGGTTGGCCGTTTGCATTTCTACGAAGGGTACACGTTTCAACAAACTACATTCCCCATCAGGATCGCGAAACAGTTGGGGATCTCGACCGTGGTGGTCACGAATGCCGCTGGTGGTGTAAACAAAGATTACAGACTGGGGGATCTCATGGTCATTGAAGACCATGTGAATTTTCCCGGATTGGCTGGATGGCATCCATTAAGGGGTCCAAATCTCGACCAGTTTGGTCCCAGATTCCAGCCACTTTCGGACGCGTATGATTATGAGTTGAGGAAGTTGTTCTTGATCACTGCTAAAAATAAATTGGGTGTCACCCGGAGAATCCACGAGGGGACCTATTTCTTTGCTGCAGGGCCAACATTTGAAAGCAGGGCCGAAGTTAGAATGATCAGAACATTGGGTGGTGATGCGGTTGGAATGTCCACTGTTCCCGAAGTCATAATCGCTCGTCATTCCGGATTAAAAGTTTTGGCATTGTCTTTGATTACAAATGCTGGTGTTGGGGATAAACCTCCAAGTGCATTTGACGAAAACCCAAAAGATTTAGATGAAGGTATGGCTAGTCATGCAGAAGTTTTGGACACTGCAGATGAAGCATCCAAAGATGTTCAAAGAATCATAGAGGCAACAGTCAACCAATTGTGATTGCTTGATCGGTTGATTCTTATATAATTAATTGACTATTATATATACTAAACTTTAGTATACTATACTATACAATAGACTACTTTACATAGACTTTCTTTTCTATTGGTCTACTTCTCCTGCTGATTCCCATTTTCCTTGTAAATTTTCCTTCCATAAACTGACTTTATTGTCACCTCCTGAGACTGCTAATATATTACCTGATAGGGACCAAGAACATCTCCAACATACATCTGGGAATTTCTCTTCGGTCAATAATTGCTTCTGCCATTTACCATCCTTATCCTCCGTCCAAATCAACACCGTACGATCCTGAGAAGCGGTCGCAATATATGAACGAACTAAAATCGAAGGAGACCAAGCGACATCACGAACCCAATCAGTGTGACCTTCTAATCTTGCTTCTTCAACGTAAGTGTTATTTGTAGCATCGAATTTCCAAATCTTGGCCAAGTTATCAGAACCGCACGTAACAAATCTACGCTGTTGTTTCAAGGACGCTGGGTCTTTTGATGACGTTGATATTGGAGCCCAGGATGCTGAATTCACTCCTATCGCATGGGCATCAAACACTATGTGTGAAGTCGTACCATCATCATTAAAATCTACTACTGATACTTTCCCGTCTGAAGATGTGCACAATAACACAGCCCCTAATTCATGAGGCGCCCAAGACACAGAATTAACACTAGCTTGATGAGCAGTATGTTCAGCGATTATTGACCATTGTTGAGTTTCTGGTTGCTCTTTCCAAATCAATGCTTTCCCATCGTACGAACAAGAAGCCAATATCGATCCAAATTTCGGATGTGCCCATGCCACTTGCCAGATTGGGCCCTCATGTCCGGTTAACGTGGTTGTTAATTTATAATTCTCTGTTCCTTCAATATCAAATATTTTTATGGTTTTATCTGAAGAACATGTAGCTAATCTCTTCCCGTAGTAATCCAATACTGCATCATGAATTAAATCCTCATGGGCGTTTCCAATTGTCACCATTGTATGTGTATTAATATATATGGAATTGATGTAGTTGGCTAGTTGAACACAATATACTTGATATTTGTAATGAAAACTCAGGAAAGGGCAAGAAAAAATGGACGTGTTAAGTGTTAATAACAGCACCTAAACATGCAATTCTGCTACTGTTTAACCTGCAAAAATATACACCTGATTCCAAAGACTTTATGTTAGCCGTTTGCATTACAAGTATATATCATCATGGAAGATAAAACATACGATGATCTACTGGCCATTTCAACGTTAGTGCTGTCATTAACTCAAAAAGTGAATGAGTCCTCCGACTATATTACCAAATTACAATCCATTGCAAAGGAGTTGGTGACTAAAGAAGACTATGAAAAGCTAGTGAAGGAACTGTCTACGCCGAGGGAAAATGTGGAATACGATGAAAACCAGACAACTCTAAGGCAACTAGAAAAAGAAAGATTAGAATTGGTAATGGACATACAGAAACAAGATTTTATGGCAGAAAAACTAGTGGAACTAATAGATCAAAACGAAGAAATTTTGAAATCTGTTAAGGAATATCTTACAACCGAGGATTCAATACGGAACGAGGAAGCCGATACGTTGAAGGAATTGGTTAAGAATTATGTGAAAAACAATATTAAACCCACTGTAAACCAACTAGATTCCAATTTGATTGATCTAAAACGAGGAATTTTTAGCATGACTGAAGAGTTGGAACGAATTCAAAAGGATTGCGATGAAAGTAAGGATCTCCTACAATCAGAACAATACCAAGAAACCATAAACACATTAGTCAAATCATTGAATGAATTATACAAGATATATAATTAATTAACATTAGGATTCGAAGAAGCTATGCAATCTTTTGAAGGTTCTCTACCAATATACGAATACGCTTGCTGAATGATTACTCTGTTTGGATCCAATTTCGCATAAGTTTGCCTAATTCTATCAAGATTCATATTATCTCTATCGAATTTGAAAAATCTAAAAATGCTTAAAATTATGTCATACCAAAACATAACAATTGATCGGAGCCAACTAATTCGTTCATCGTCTTCATTGCATTTGACGTAATTTTCATCACCAGTCAATTTCAAAGCTATTTTTTTTCTCTCGTTAGGATCAGTAAATACCTTTTTGAATTGTTTCAGGTGTAGTACCAGATCTATTATTGCGGTCAATTTGTATTTACAGTCATCATTCAATTTTAATTCATATAATTTGAAGTTTTCTTCCAACTCATTAATTCTCTTGACAACAATTCTTGTCTCATAAACTAATCTATCAATGGTACTTGTTAATGCTCTCATGTTGTTTTGCAAAGTATCAGCCATTCCATCATCCATAATTCTGGCTCTATTAGAAACCATTTGATTTTTCAAATTTTTCAATTTGAGTAGTTCTAAATTCATTAATTGGTACGATTTATCTAAACCAGCATTAGTAGCATGACTCTGCTCCTTAGTAATACCGCCATTTTCAAAGTAATATTTTTTCAAATTTCGATATTTCATCAACCAGTTGATGTTATCAAGGTATCTTTGAGAAAACTTGATAATGGTACCAAAGCTCGAAGATGGCTTTAACAAAATTGTATCCTCAATGCAAGAAAAACTAAGACTTCGAGGTCTCTTTTGAGAAATTTCAACGACTACAGGATTCATCGAAGTCTCGTCTTTAGAAGCTACTAAAACATTCAAGTTTTCCTCATGTTGACTTAAAAGAAATGGCCAAGAAGTTCTTCTATTCAAGCTACACTTGAATTTGACCAATGGATTCTTGGAATCATTTATATTATTATTGCATTTTGCATTCGACGAAGGGTTGTTATTTGAATCCAAACTTTCCACACATGAAGAAGAATTGTCCCCAGCAATTTGTAAAAAAGAATCAACTAAGGACGAGGATTGAATAGATTTTTCATAATAGTTTACTGCACCATGTTCAGGATGAAATGAATTCTTTTTTTCATCGTTATTCAATAGACTCTTTCTACTTTGTAGGCCAAATTTCATTCTTGTGAGTCCACGTGAAGACTTCGATATATCGGTACTAATGGGCAATTCATGAGCTTGAGCTATTTTATCTCTTAAGCTTTCAAATAAATACTGCTGAGAATTTGAATCTTCAGAAATCGGTCTTCCTCGTCGTCTTGCGTGATGAAGACTGTAGATTCCAAGTTGCTCACCAGATTTATCAGTAGGGGTTCCATATCCACTGCTTTGAACTCCATAAAACAATCGAAGAAGAGTTCTTCCAGTTAAATGATTCTTGACAAGAAACTCCAAGTCTAAAGTTTCAACGTCTAGTGGACTTACTGTGTCAGCCAATTTTGCAATTTTATTTCTAATTCTTCCCGTTGACGGTACAGCTATATTATCCATATCCCTATTGCTAGCAGCATTAAGATGATCCTGTACCGTATTCTTAACAACATTGGTAAGTTTCTTCAACTCCTTCTTTCCATAACTTCTCTTTTGCGGAGCTGCTGTAACAACTCTAGTAGAACCAGGGGATGAAGTCATCAAATTATAATCTTGAACAGAACTTTCTAAATCATTTGTCCCATATGCCGAGGCATAAAAATAATTGATATTCTTCTCTGGTAATAATCTAGCATTAGTCACTGTGAACAATTTATTCATTGTTTCCATATCCAATTTTCTAGTCTTGTCCAATTTAAATTGTCGCTGAAATTGACCAATTGCTAACATGAAATTTTCAAAATCAAATGGATCTTTTGGAACATCTGAACTACCAACCAAATGCAATCTTATTTTAACACTTATTATCAAACTAATAACTGCTGCAACTGTTCTCGAAGGTAGAATTCCATTTTTTGGATCTGGTTTTACGTTGTAATGGGGCAATCCAATCAAGTTCCACCAATTAATGACTGCTTCCTCCGTTTTTGCACATAATAGCCCATTACAATACCTAGCATCCAATAAATCAAAATAAAATAAACAAGTCTGAACTGTGTTTACCAATTCTCTTACTGCAAATTTTATCGGTATCTTAACGTTATAAATTTTATACATTTGTCGAAACTTATCCTCACAAGCATCAGATATTTTATGAGTAGTTAATGAAAGCGAACGACCAGTACACTGTAGTTTTTTCAAGTTGGAATTAATTACAAATGAAGATTCTATTTGACGGACATCACCAGTGGGAATAGGTACAAGATTTAAATTGGATGGCAACGACGTTAAATTGGTGACAAAACAAACTTCGCTGGTGTAATCGGCCGCACTCTCCCTTTTCGATGGCAGGGGAAAACTAGTTGCTTTGGATAAGGTCATTACTTCATTCCCGCTATTTGCTCTGCCAGCTATGGTAGGCGGTGCATCGTTTTCCATTTTTTTCATCCTTGAATGATTCTGTATTAGTTCATTTAAATATTCTTGAAACTTGACCGGATAATATTTGGATGGTTTCTTTATTATTGTGAATTTCACCACTGAAATCTTGGAGCTTTCGTTACCGGTATATGCTGTGACAACAGTCCCTATATTTCGGTCATTAACCCATTGCTCGACTAAATAAATTTCAAACCCAGTTACTTCCGCTTCTTCGATTATATGAAATTCATTTGATGCGACAAAATCTTTCTGAAAATACTTCACAGCACCGAAATCCGGAATGATATATGTAATAAAGTCATTCGGATTTACAAAATTATTGCTACTGTTGACTGGTTTGCTGTTGGCAATCAATCCATTATTTATCGATAATGCAGTATTAATATTAGACTGACTGCTGTGCTTCGAGCCACCAGGGGAAAAAGCTCCCGCAGTAGATCCTAATGCTTGCATGGATTATATGTCTTCGATGGATACCTCTGGAATTAAAACTATCAAAATATGATCTATGTAGTTATCTGACTGATGACCACCGGTCGTAAAGGTGCATGTAAAGACAGGCAGAAAAAAGACTCGTTTTGCAAATTAGGATCTCAAACAGTTAGGATCACTGAGGGCAGAAAAAAAGCCCCATCAGTTAAATAGAAGAATCTTTTACAACCATAGTGAACCATCTCTACAATTATAAACCTTCGCCAAACCAATTTCAAGAAATACGTAAATAATACGGCCCTTGGAATATAAATATTCTATAATGTCAGAGGAGCAGTAATACAACAGTGGTGGTATTCATGAATCAGATATATGTTAGGAATCGGACAACTGATTTCAAGACTTTAAAATCCTTGATTTAGGCATTATGAGACCCTTTCCATAAGTAGAGTAAAAGCATTCAAGAAAATCTTTTTGGTAATATACTGAACTCAATGAAAATGAGACATTGGATCAAAGAATTGTTAAGTTGCCAATTTAGATTTGCAGTTGAGAATTTTCGTCCCGTCAAACAATCGATCTTGAGGCACGCAAATAATTTTAAGTTCATGCGAGGAACCAATCTAAACAAGACTACAATTTAACATGTTATTAGTTACGGTGATCTATTTGATAAAGGCATTCGCAGGTTAATCAAGAACCAGTTTCCCATTAAAAGAGACAATACTGCATATAAACACATTGGTAGATAAGAGTCGGCATGGGCCGTCACTAAATCTTGCAAAGAAGAATATGGCTGATAGTTGTCAACAACCAGCAATGCAAATTCGATAAATTTCTAATTTACGATCTGGGCGGATCATTATAAAACCAGTATTTCATTACAAAATAGCCAATATATTGATTCATGAAAGAAATGCAAGTGAATTATATCCGAGCTTAGGCTCAAAAGCCTGTCTTGCAGCATTCAACGTGGAACAACCATTCTGAAAAAAAAGCTATTTCTTTCTTCAAGGATTTAAGTAAAACGATTGATGTAAACCGTGTTAATAATTCGAATCAATAGAAAGTTGAAATATTCCGCTGATCTTGAATTGCAGCTGGTAAGGAATAATCAATTTTTCTTTTTTTCTTTTTTTCTTGGTCACGTGATACACATTATTGATAATCTTATCAAAGTATATGAAAGATAAACGGCAATCACAACGAATTGGGAAAAACAAACATGCAGGTCCTGCATCTTAGATACCATTACGCAACATAGCATAAAAGCTAGAACAGGTTGAATTGTTGTTTTATCAGTATGAAAAAGCAAGGGGAATTAAACAAATAGGAATATAAAAGCACTTACTCTCCAATTTGTTCTTTTTTTTGCAATCATGTGTATGCATCATTTAGGGTCAAAAATAGAACATGGAAGACAACACAGAAAAGGTGTCGGTGGAGTCCAATGTCAGTAGAGTCTCAAAAGACGATAGTGACGATGCAAGAACATTCTGGCAAAAATTAGTCAGGAAACTTGAGGTCCAACCACAAGGTGAATTATCGACAGCTCAAATGTTTCTTTATAATCATGATTTGCGTCCAGTAGAAGAGGCACGGAGACAGTGGGCTTGGTACAATTATGTATTCTTCTGGGTAGCAGATTCATTTAATATTAATACGTGGCAAATTGCTGCAACTGGTATACAGTCTGGGGGAATGAATTGGTGGCAAACTTGGATTAGCGTTTGGTTAGGTTACGCCTTTTGTGGCATATTTGTTAGTATTGGCGCTAGAGTGGGTATTTTATATCACATATCATTCCCCGTGGCTGCAAGATCTTCATTTGGCATATATGGTTCCTTGTGGCCGGTTTTAAACCGTGTTTTTATGTCATGCGTCTGGTATTCGGTTCAAACAGCTGTGGCCGGCCCAACGTTTCAACTTATATTAAGATCAATTTTTGGCAAGGATCTTCCAACAAGAATTCACGACACTATCCCAGATCCAGATTTAACTACTTTTCAATTTTTGGGGATTTTTTTATTTTGGCTATTTCAATTACCATTTATTTGGTTCCCACCTCATAAAATTAGACATTTATTCACTGTCAAAGCATATACAGTCCCCATTGCCGGTGTTGCCTTTTTGGTTTGGACCATTGTAAAAGCAGGTGGCATTGGACCAGTTGTTCATAAAAAGTCCAAAGTTCAAGGGTCTGCCTTAGCATGGGCATTTATTGAATCCACCATGAATTCTTTAGCCAACTTTGCTACATTAATTGTCAACGCACCAGATTTCTCACGTTTTGCAAGACAGCCATCATTCGCAATGAAATACTTGGTTTACACCTTATCCATTCCAATTTGCTTTTCACTCACATCACTTATTGGTATCTTAGTTACATCTGCTTCTCAATCACTATATGACGAAACATACTGGTCCCCATTGGATGTCTTGGGAAGATTTTTAGATAATTATACGTCAGGAAATCGAGCTGGTGTCTTTTTCATTTCTGCTGCTTTTGCATTAGCACAATTAGGTACAAATATTTCTGCAAATTCATTATCGTTTGGAACTGACTGCTCAGCTTTATTACCAAGATTTTTGAATATTAGAAGAGGTGGTTATATTTGTGCATTTTTAGCTCTTGCTATCTGCCCATGGAAATTAATTTCATCATCTTCGAAGTTTACAACTTATTTATCTGCATATTCGGTTTTCCTTTCGTCAATTGCTGGTGTTGTTGCTTGTGATTATTTCTATATCAAAAGAGGATACATTAAATTGACTCATCTATTCTCCTTCACTGCTCCTGAGGATAAATCACATCCTTCCATTTACCGTTATAACAGAATTGGAGTCAATTGGAGGGCCTATGCTGCGTATATTTGTGGAATTTCACCTAATATTGTCGGATTTGTTGGTGCTACTGAAACTCACAAAGTGCCAATTGGTGCTACAAAAGTTTACAGGTTGAATTTTTTTATGGGATTCTGCTCAGCTTGGATAATATATTCAGCCTTATGTTATCTTTTTCCAATTGAAACAGGTATACCGAGAACTGGACCGTTTCAAAAGGGTTGGTATGAAGAATGGCAAGATGTCGAGTTTTTCGACGAAGAGTTACTTGGCCGTGAAGTTCATCAAGGTATTGAAACATTCGATTATGGAGATTCAAGTATTACACATATGAAGCAGAAAATAGCGTTCTAGATTTCATATTCCGTTTCATTCATGTATAATAGTATACTAATTTATGTAATTTGGTATTTTGATTTCAGTGTTGTAAAATATAAATGTAGTATTGACTTTATATAGTTGCGTTAGTCTCACTAAGAGGTTCATGATTTAGTAAAAGTACTGACATTTTTGAGAATAGTTCAGATTGCCATCCTTCTGGAGCCAACTACTATTTCACAGTTCTTTCCACATCATAAGAAATTAATTCCGTACGACTTGCTATATAATGGACTTTACTTACTGCTTTTTTATGGACTTAAACTTGAATACTCAACATTTTAAACCCCAAACAAAAAAAACGCACCCAGAAAGACGTCTTGAACTGCACTAATGATGAACTTACGATTTGTTCGATCGTTTTCCCTTAAGAATACCACTAAGTTTGTTTTACCAAAAAATTACGAGAGCGGTAGGTCATTACCAAAGCGCCTTCCATTCTGCTCAGGTCTAAAAATCTGGTGGGAATCTTTGTCCAAAAGTAGACTTCAAGACTTACAAAATGAATTAGTTGAATTAATGTTGTCGTCGGATATAAAGGAAAACAGCCAAATCATAAAAGAATTCAAACGAGTTCCTTTGGATACCGAGGGCAAAGATTATATAAATGAAGTTAGCTTCAAAATAATTAATAGTGAAGAGCTGCCTACGAAGCATATTGTATTTATCCATGGATATGGAGCGTCATTAGGGTGTTTTGCTAGAAATTTCCAAATCATCAACAAATTCCAGGAAAGCAAATACAACTACCATGTTCATTTTTTGGATAATTTGACATTTGGTTTGTCTTCAAACCCTAAAGTCGATAATTCTTCAATTAAATATTGGAGAATTCCTCCAAGTGCTTCAATCAAATTGATTGATAATGAACCCACAGACTGTAGAACTTTATATAAAAAATACTACAAATTAATCGAAGGATTTCAGTTGGATCCCAGAAACTTTAGAGATTATAAGAATTACTTCACGCCAATTTTGAAGGATTTGGAAACGTTTTACTGTCAAGGTATTGATAGATGGAGATCAAGTACAGGGATCGACAAAATCGATTATTTGGTAGGTCATTCATTTGGTTCTTATTGGTCTGGATCGTATGCTTTGAGATTTCCAGATAGAGTTTCCAACTTGATTCTTTTGTCACCGGTAGGCATGGAAAGACATGTCCATGCAATCACAAATACTGATGAAATTACCGATAAGATTGTTAAACCAAGTTTAGACTCAACGTCCTATAGGTTTCTATCTAGACTTCCCATACTTTCCAAGCAACATATATTGAATTGGTATTACAGAGTTCCTTTTCTTCCAAGAGCGCTTCCATATTTGGGTCCCTGGGGAGCACAAATGTATTTTGGAATGTGGATGAAGAAATTATATAAGATCAATAAACTAATTGACAAACATGGTGGTCCTGAAATGATATTCAAGAGTAACAATGATGTAATTTATGGAAGCAAGAAAGAGGTTGACCTTATTGTAGAGTATCTTTATAATTCAATCTCAACAGGAACAAACAGTGACATATATATTAAATACTTGTTGACACCGGCAACAGTAAGCAAATGGCCATTGTATGATAAATTCGTTACCAAATTAGAACAAGATCCTACGGAGCTTAAGTTTAATTGCCATATAATGTACGGACAATTTGATTTCATGAATTCGGAAGCTGGCTATAAACTAGTCCAGTTGTTAAATGAAAAGTTGAAGACAGATAAAGTTTTCAAATATTATGAAATACCCGAGGGTGGCCATAATCTTTATATTGATAACCCATTTGATACTAATCAGAAGATTTATGAAATTGCAATGCTAGAGGAGAAGAGGGAGAAGGTTTAGAGTTGTTAGATTTTTATTTATTTATTTAATTATTTATTCACGATAGACTTAAATAGAGTTAATTCAATTGATAGATTCTGTACTCGACGAGGATACTGCATATTCATGCAGTGTTGCTCACCTTTGCATGTTGCAAAATGGTAGATTAAGAACTTAGGGCAACAATTCACTACAAAGATTTTGTTCCGAGTCAAATTAGTCCTTCTTCAAAAGCGTTAATTTTTAATTCCATACTAATAGTGATGATCCAGTACTTGTAATTTTGAAAACCATACTAACAATTAAGAGTTTTGCTGATTTAGCGAGAAAAGAATCTTCAAACCGTACAAATTTCAAGACGGAAGACGGCGATCTATTTGCAATAAACGGGTTATTATTTAAAATATGTTTCATTGGAGCTTTTATACCAATGCCAATAGGTGAATCCATTGATAGCCGTTGAGTTTGATAACGGATTTAATGGTGACGAGCCAGATAAGATATCTCGATCCTCCAAGAATTCTGTCCGATAAAAACACTATGCAGGAAAACGCAAATTAGACCATTTCGCAATTTCTCAAAAAGGGATCTGCAACCACAAGAAAAAAAATGGTGAAATGCCAAAAAAATATAAGGAAAAGAAAAAGTAGGTATCTTTCCCTGCATTCGGAAGACAAGAATTATTTCGATTTTCCCCACGTAGTATGACACATTCCTGATTTTGTAGCTTGTGACATCACAATTAAACAAGGTTTATAGATAGCAGGTTTAAATAAATGAGATTTCTAAGTACCCCCTCTCATCAATAAGTTGTTGTGGGCAAAATATCGGTTTACAACTTCGTATGAACAAGCGAATTTCTCAGCTGATCTCAACAAAGAATATTGCAGAGACACTCGATAAATATGTCAGAAAAGAAGAAGGATTTATAGAGCCCAGACCCTGAGATTCAACCAGTGGTATCGTTCACGCAAGAAGAGAGAAATGACAAAGGGTCACATGTATGGACCACAAATATGCCTTGGGGCATAAAGGAGAACATGTTGATTTAGAAGAAGCAACGAGCACAGCAATTCTTCGAAAGATAGATTTGTACATACTTCCATTGATGTATTCATTATCTTGTTTCAATATATGGGCAAATTAACAACGAGCTATAGTTCAATCTTGGATTTATAAGAAAAAATACATATAGTTGGTGATATACATAGCTGGCACGCCACTCGCTTTTATATGGGATGCCTCTGACGGTAAATATATATAATCAGGTACTTTCTTGCTTTCCTTTGTTACTTTCCGTCGTTTGATTAATAATACCAATTTCAATATAATACAATACCATACAATTCCACCGAGCGACTCATGTACAGATGATAGAAGTTTTTATGACATTGATTAGCAGTTGTTGATGCCATGAAATGGCTTCCGGTATCAAACATTACATGTCATAATCTTCCTTCTTGCTGAATTTCCTGCTTCTTTACTATTGCAAAGCTTCCCCGTTGCCAAGACTGTTGCCATTTTCACTACCCCTTGGGAAATAATTCTAGCTCTATTTGCGGTACTCAACTATGCTTGTTTCATCGTTTTAAGGACTATATTAGTATGTTGGAGCTGAGAGTTACTCGAGCTTTCGCAATTGTCACTTCTCAATGGTACAAGAAAGATGAACAGTCCTTGAAATCTTCTTGGTGGTTTGCTTCAAATGGGATTGGTACTATAGTTGGTGAGGCCATTAGTTATGGACTTCATGCACATTACCAGTTCGGAAATTGGTATTTGTAGTAACTGGATGTTTAACTCTCTTTATTGGGATTATTATTTTCATTCATATTCCAGACACTGCTGCTACCGCTTGGTATTTATCAGACCACGAGAAAGTACTAGTTGTTGAAAGAATTCGATCAAATCAACAAGATTTCGGTGACCTGCATTTTAAAATCAGCCAATTTATCAAAGCACTAACTGATTATAGGAGTTGGTTACTTGCCTAGTTTGCATTATCCACGGATATTCACAATGTGGTATAACAAGTTTTGCTGCCATTTTATTGAATGAAGGCTTTGGTTATACTACCTCTGAATCCCTACTAATCCAAATGACCCCTGGTGCAGTAGAAATAGTTGGTTGAGTCACTTTAGCACGTAGGCTCTATTTATTAGATCACAAACGTTAGTTGCAATAGGTACAACTGCGATTATGGTGATGGAACAATGCTTATTAGCATTTGCACCAACGAAGAGTGCAGGATTACCTGGATCGTATCTTTACCTGCTTGCACCTGTTGCGTTTATATATGTTTTATCACAGTTTTCTTCTTCTGTTGCTGGCCATGCAAAGAAGATTACTTCAAAGGCAATATTTTTAATTGTGTATTGTGTGGGAACTTTAGTAGGACCTCAGACTTTTATTGATAGTCAAGCACCAAATTGTTCGGGTGCAAAAAATGCTGTGGTTGTATGTCCATCCAATTCATTAGTTTGCTTAGTTGTAGTCTATTTTTCATACTTGTGGGACAACAAGCGAAGAGATGCTGCAGGATTAGTTGACATGATTCATATTAAAAACTATGAATTTGCAGGTTTAACAGATAAAAGAATCTCAATTTCAGATATGTCATTTGACAAGCTTTCTATTATAATATAGGTTAGTATTTTGTGTCACTTTGCAACAATGAATTTTGACACATTTTTTACCGCGCTATATAATTTCAATCACAAGATAGCGAGGTTGCTCAGCGAATAAATTGTAAATGACTAATATACCCAAGACCCCCACATTTTTCTCTTCAAATATGCTTAAAATACTGGGATTTAGCTGTCAACAATATAAACTCAAGATGGTACTTTTTCTCGTATATCAAAGATATGCAATAATGATCTACAATCGACAATGATCTACATTCTGTTGTGGAAGATTTTATGACTATGGATGATCCTATCTTTGCGAATCAACTTTACAGTGCTTCTTAAATCTATAAAGTTGCAAAATTTGCATTTGAAGCTAATCTTTCTGAAGTATTAGTTACATCAGATGATTTTGCTTTTTTCCTCTAATAAATCGAGATGATGTTGTATTCCAATTCTGGAAAGAAAACAAAGGACGAACCAGAAAGAAAAAGAAAAGAAGATAACTTACAACAAAGTACCTATAGGAAACAGAATAATCAACATAAAAGAATGCTAATATAATAAAAACAATATAATCGAATTTTGACTAAGATTTACAGAAAGACGCCTTTCTAACATGTGACAAACGAGATATAATCAAGATTTCTAGTTACAACACATAGAGTTATCCTTAAAATCGAAACCAACCAGCAGTATTCCAAAAAATAGCTTAATCATATATTTGAGAATTGATAATATATGTGATTACTTTTACCCTTTTGCTGGCTATCCCCAGAGCTTTAAATACCATTGAATATTCATGAACACTTAAAGTATGCTGCTCAAAACATGTCACAAAATCTAATAGTTACCCGGCATGATAGCCAAGAAGCAATATAATCTTCAGTATCATCCTGTGAACCGTATCGTAGATCGTGCCGCCCGAAAGATTTGTGTTATGAATTTAACTCGTTTGATCGGTCCATATTACCCCCATATACCTAGATCATGACGTGAGCTTGTCAAGTAAAGAAGCGCCCGCACCCAGCACACCCAGCTTTGACTCTTCACGGTTCGCACTGTTGGATGAAGACCCTCTAATAACCGCGACTTCCCTGTTAGCCAAAAGGCTCAAGACTCAAGGCTCGTCCACTTGGCATGGACTTCAATCGGTGCGTCCATTGGATCCGAGCTTTTTATCACAACAGGATCCGCTTTGGCTCGCGCTGGCCCGTTGGATTGGGTTGGAGCATTTGATAACGTTCCCACTTTGTTTATTGATAGGTCCGTATATTTTGCAATCGCTTGAAATATGCGTTACAATGGTAAGTTATATCACTCCTACAGTTGATTGCGGCAATGGTAATTCTTCAGTTTTTAACCCATTCCTTACATTCGGTGATATTCATCACCATGGTGTCAAGGGGCGTGGTGAAGTCGAATCCATATCGAGTATCAGCAAGATTATAGCAGTTATGGAATTCAAAATATTGGGAATTATTCTTGTAGCCGGTGGTTTTATTGCTCAACGTTACACCGGAGCAAAGAGCTGGCGGGGACCACAAGAAGGATCGTTCAACGACATCGAGCTGTCAAACAATTATGCTATATCATTGCCGACGCATCTTTGGTATTTGGAGGAATAGAATTGCTGTAATTCATAGAGAATCAAGTAACACACAAGAAATCAAATCTTTTAACGAATTGTGGGATTTTAACTTCTTTCCATCGTGATGATTGTATTTGCTTTGAAAGTATACCTCACCGGGATTAATTGTGCCGGAGGCGATTTCGAAATTAACGTAAATACATCACCATCTGTAATAGCCGTTGAAAATGCCCAAATTTAGAGCGTTACCTTCGATTGTGGCGTAGTTACTATCATAACGAAGCGTTCAATGAACAATTCTTCTGTGTATGCTTCCACGAGGGCTACGTGTGGCATTGGCGTGTTGAGAGTCCAAAGTTCCGAAATTATATAGAGAGAAAGGGCCGTCCATTGGGTTGTTCAGTTGTTCAACTTGTTTTTGGGATGTTTGCGTATCTAAAATATATTCCAGGTTTTGGTACAACGGCGGAGATATTGCAATAGTTAAGTTCAAGTGGACCAGGTGCATTATTCACGTATTTACCCATTAACGTATGCCTGTCGAGATTCGCGCAAGCGTTACGTCAGCAAGGCAGAATTCTTAAAGATCAGCTATTATATGTTTCGCCAAAGTCACAATTCTGCGCAGCATTACAGTCAGCGGGTCAAGAAATTGATGTGCAAAATCTCTTCAAGATATATCTTAATGACACCAACAGTAATTACATCATCGATGGGTCATCGGTGTAATAAAACTCATTGAAAAAATTATAGCCCAAGGCTGAAGAAATCGATGTTGACACGGGACGAAGAGAAGGTGATCTCCAAGCACCAAAACAAGACATTGCCGAAACTACAATTATAATGGGGCGTAAACCGTGGCAGTATCGACAGTATAAAATACAATAATGAGACCATTTCATCTTTTTTTTCCTTTCAATTAATGTGTCCTGTGTATATAGGAATGGGGCTTCAGATCTAAAGGTGAACAGCATATATATTTTTTTGCAACAGTTAATTGGGAACTCAGTTTGTCGAAGATCGAAGAGGCCACTACCGTCCCAACAAATCTTTCGACGCAATATAACCTTTTTCTTGGCTTGGTACTTGACAACGACAACCAACAACAGCAAATGCAAATGCAAGTGCAGATGCAACTAGAATCAACAACAACAGAAAAAAACCTGGGGTAAGTGTAAGACGAAGCAAGGAGGGGTACGAACTTGCAAATAAAATAATAATCAGTCGTAACTCCCCTATTACATAACGTATGCGAATCTATATTTCCTTTTTTTTTGTTGGAATGGCGGCAGTATCGTACCGGTAGTCCGTGCGGGCGTGACGTGTTGAAAAAAAGGAGGGCGTACTGATTATGTTTTTCTTTTCACGTGTGGAGCATGCGAAGCACCTGCGAAGAATGAGCTTCGGACAGCATGGTCATTAACAAAGGTATAACGTGCTCAAGTATTCTTGATTGATTGGATCAATGTGCTAGTCCGATGATGGTGCTTAAGTGTGCTCTATGATATCGGCTGTAACACGAAAAAGAGTAGGTTTGTGAAATACCGTTCTTGTGCCTGATTCCAATTGGTTCCATAGCATTCTACAGTTTAGCGGATAAGCAAGTCCAGGTCGCACGTAAGAGAATCTTAAAAAACTTTAATATTGCCGGAATACGGAGTAATCATTTTTTTCATTTTTTTTTTTCGATAGCAAGAATATACTTCAAACATTATACAATGATACGACAACCTATTAATCGAATGATACAAAGCTCATTAGTATATATTTTTAAATATATAGTTTATATAAATGTAATTGTGTAAAAAGAACTAATACCTTAAAAATCAAAACTAAACGCATAAATAACACCACCCCAAAAATAATAAACCCATGTTTCGCATTAAGAACCCAAAAAATAATAGTGATAATAAATCGAAAAAAAGAAAAAAAAAAGAGAATCACCAAGCACACAAACCAGCAAAACGGCTAAACCAGACCGAGTTTAATACTCGTGCATAAAACTAGATCCAATCATCTCTAATACGGGAAATTAGGCGTGATTCCAAATAACCATTTACGATAATTACTCTGAATCAATTCATTATTATTCTGTATAATTGAATCGTTGCTTTGCTCTACTGCAGAACTGTTATTGTTCAAAGTAGAGTTGAACAAGGTTGACGAGCAATTGTGGCTTGAGTCAGATTCCATTTTCTGTTTGCAAATAAAGCATTCATATAGTAAATGATCTACTTCCGATTCCTCATTGTAATATTGATAATCGGGTATCAACAAAGGTGAAGATAATGGTGACTGTACTCCTTTACCGGTGCTCAGTATTGGATTTATTGAAGATGTTCGTGAGTTGTTGGTTGTGTAGTTGTTTTCTTCTAAATTTATTTCAAATATATCGTCATCATAATAATCGGGAGTAGTTGAGCCTGTTGGCACACTTGTATTGTAGGCTGAAGTTGTGTTTGAACTTGTATTTGTATTTGTATTTGTATTTGTAGTTGCAGCTGCAGTTGAGCTTGCAATTGCGCTTGTAGTGCCATTAAAGTGTGCCATTGTGGTTGTGGTTAACAATAGAAAGCAAACAGTTGAAAGATTCGTCCAATTGATAGAACTCGTTGGTTGTCAAAAGTGAAAATTATTGATAGATGAAAATGAAAGTGAAAAAAAGATGTAAGGCACTAGTGAATTGATATTTCACCTTGTATTTATATAATATAATACATTTCCAGAGATACATTTAAACTTGCGTCGCAAAGTGTGTAAGAATTAAAAATGCAAAAAGTCCTAAAAGAGAGAAAAACAAACTCCACCACCACCACCACTACCATTACCACTACCACGATCACCACGATCACCACCACAGTAAAAAAAAAAAGAAAATAAAGACACCACCACCACCACATTTTTGTGACTTAATTCCATCATTCACGTGTGCATTCACTATTCTTAGAATTTTCCATCCTAACGCATTTATATTTTTCATACAACACAGTTCGCTTTTGTGCTCCTACACTGGTTATAATCTTCATGGTGAAATGCTAGTCAGTCATTTGAGAGAGGGGTTTGCTCGTTTCTTTACTCGGGTAGATTTTGCTGCTTTGTCAACTGTGAAAACATTTGCCACTTTGTCTTTACTACAGCTGAAGTACTATTACCTTTTCCAAATATTTCACCATTTGATGCTATTTTTTTTTAGCTTTGATAATTATTACTACCACTATCGCTTATAATGGTTACCACTACAATCCAAGGTTGAGCGCCTTTTGTTATTCTGGTATTTCTTAATTTGATCAGTATGAACCATGGGGTATGACACGCTTGGTTCTTAATAATTAACAAAGCTATTCTAATTGACTCATTTCACTACTCAAGATTGTATCACCATATGGTTGTTTTCTACCATTCCCGTATAAATCTTATCATCATGACAAAATGATCCACGGAGAATTAAAAGACAAAATTAAAAGACAAAAACGGAAATTGTTGGGACCTAGGCGCATTTCAAATGCTAGTTTTTTTGTTTACTGGTTAAATCTTTTGTTTTAAGTTTCCCAAATCGGTATTTCTAACCACTAACTAAGTAGCACAACACCACTACCAACCAATCTCTGCTGCAGAACACCAAGCAATATCTGTTTTATTTAACCCCATTTCTTTTTTGAATCTACGCACAACTTGTGTTTGGTTTACTTTTTTCACTCATTTTGTACGCTATTGGTTCGTCGTTCCTGCTTCAGAAAAATGGTAGCGTCGTTTGAGCGACAGCGTTCATTATTCTTTCGTGTTGAGCACGGAAGAGCCAAATGCATCATTTTCGCTTTCGAATTTGCTTCTTGAATAAGAGGCGCTTAGCTTTGAATTTCCTAATTCCTTTCCATCACCGCCAAGTCTTTAGTTAGCTTATGTGGTACATTTTGCCGAGGCGGTGACTTCGAGAATAGTTTCCACCTTGGCCTACATATGACTCACCTGCAATCAATAGAAAACGCAGAATGATTGCTGAGCCTGGCTTTTGCAGATTTTAGTTCACATGGGTTTAGCACAAACAACCAATTGGTATTGACACATAACGATGGTTACAACAGTAAATCCTTTGGTTATATCACCCGAAATACCCACAACACGTATGACTCGAATAGACTCCAGCACTATTTGGCAATGGCAGTTACCAACAGAAATTCAAAACAAGCTTTCCGAATAATTGATGAATCTCATGAACAATACTTGACAAAAGATAGCTAAATTCACCAAGTGGACTGTCTACCAGGGTAAGGAGACTACTGTGTTATCCGTTCAGCGGAAACGCTGGTTAGGTTTTCGAATTATTAAAGTTGCTACTGGACCTGCGAGGGCTCTGTTTTTTCTGTACCAGAACAAGCAAATATGAAATGCCGTGTGGAACTTTGTAGACCGCTCTCTGAATTGTAAGACAATTCAAACCTCAGTAGTCAGCACAAAGACAATACAAAATACTGATGCTTTGATTGTTAGAAAGTGTTTCTTAGGCATATTGACGGATTTTCTTAAATTGAATCTTCAGTACAGGCTAGTGCTTCTGACATTATTCGTTCTTATAGGGAAGTTATCTTTTTCATCTTCCCACCGCATTCCTGATAGGAACCAATGGAAAAAACAAAAGTAGCAACAGAAACCCCGAGGAACACAAGATCTCCTTGGACTAACAACATCATTCGGAAACCATTCCTATTCGTAGGATAATGTCTAATTCCAGCTTGTCCTTAAATCTATATCCTATAGAAGTGCTAGATAAAATAGTACAGTATGCTCGAATTGAGAATATAATTCATTTGCTTGAATATGATCAGTTCCTACTTGATAATTCTGTATTTAAAAGATCACTAAATAATGTGATTGTGCAGAGTGTGATTTCATACAATAATCGAATTGTACAACCATCATATATTCACATGTATATAAGGACTAAAACGTATTTTGAAAAGGAAAATATACTGTTTCTTCAGGATGAAAACTCTCTACTATTATTAATTAGATATTGCAACCGAGAACAATTAACAACTACGCTTGTATTGAGTTATTATATATGGTCATTGGCTGATATTACTGGTTTCTTGCATTTAGCGACCCAAATTCCGCGTTCAGGATTAATGACGTATAACATTGAACTTGAATTCAATCCGGGTCTATTATATAATGTAGATTTGAATTCTGTTTGCAATCAACTTGCAACAGATATTGGGCCGTTAATGAATTCGTTTTTGGTAACCGGCTATAGTGGGTCTTTTCTTTTCGACGCCGCTAAATTTCCAAATCTACAAAACCTTTGGTTTGAAGATAGCAATATCAAATTTAGATCCAACTTCTCCCGCTCCCGATTGCAAACTTTTTATTTATATCCTAATAAATATGGGTGGAACAATAATCATCCAGCTTCAATTTCTCGCTCATTGCCCACGAGTCTAAGGAAATTAAGATTAGGAAATAGCTTTATCGGTGAAAGCTGTTTGTCTTTTCCTATTCCCGAAAATTTGGAAGCGATTCAATTGGAGAAAGTTAAGGACTCAACATCACATTTTCAATATGTTCGGAAATTGATCGAGCGTAATTTACAGAATCAGTTAAAAGAGCTTTCGGTGGATCTACTATGGTGCTCTGAACAATTGCCTATTGATTTAGGTCAATTATTATTTGATGATCCGGAAGTCTCATCACAACTACGACAATTATCAACATTAGCTATAACTGCTCTTGCTCCAGATTTATCGCAATTCACCAATTTAACTAAATTGAAGATCCTGAGAGTGGGACATGCTTCGACTTTTGAGAATTGCAAATTTCCGCCACAAATTAAGGAATTAAATTTAAAAAATAATTATTTACAAGATTTGTCCATTATTGATAAAAAGCTACCCCTGAATTTAAGAATTTTAAGTTTTGCCCATAACCCAATTAGCTGGAGTACTTATATTCCCAAATTCCAAAGATTCAAAAAATTAAAATGTTTAAAGTTATCTAATACTCACATTGGAACTCATCTTAGCAAGATTGAGTTTCCTGATTCGGTTGAGGTATTGTCCTTGGAAGTGAATCAAATACTTTCAATCGATGATGTTAAATTTCCAAAAAAATTGATAAATTTAGGTATCGGATCTAATCTAATTAAGCGTATAGAGAAACCAAAGTTACCAGCATCCATCGAGACTATTCATTTGACGGAAAATATGTTGAGATATGTCGATTTGACCAAAAATGATAAAGACGAAGAGCTACTAATTGAAATACTTTACTTGAATTATAACAAATTATCAAAATTGGAGAATGTAAAGCTACCAAACTGTTTAAAAATTTTGAATTTTGATAATTGCAACTTCACCAGAATATCGGGAATAAAATTTCCTGCTTCATTGATCGAGTTAAGCCTCAGTGGGTGTAATATTTCTGTGATTGAAGATGTTTTATGGGAAGCAAATTCACAGTTGAGATATCTTCATTTATCACAGAACAAACTAACTAGTTTAAGCATTGAATTGCCAAATTCTACTGAGATTGTCAATTTATCCGTTAACGAATTGAGCCAATTACCAGCCACATTTCAATCACTAGAGAATCTACGTATCTTGTATTTATCAAGCAATCGATTCGTATCGTTCAACTATCAGTTTAACACCACTAATTTAGAAAACTTGGACTTATCGTTCAATTCTATTCGTTTAATTAATCTCACATTTCCGAAACAAAGCAACACCAGACTCAAGATTATCAACCTATGCCTGAACAAGATAGCGAGTTTTACTCCGCAACTGATTGGTCATGATAAAAATTTGACGTTCCATAACGATTTAATAGAAATAGATCTTACAAATAATAGAATCAAAGTAGATGAAGTTATTGAAAATCTATCAAAATTTCCTCCGAGCTTAATTTGTTTCTTCATTGGGCATACTGGAGAACAAGAACGATTTGGCTACGATATTGCCAAGAACATCTTGAGCAACAAATTATGCCAGGGTAAACGTATAGATGTGCCTAGTATTGCTTAAAACTCTCTATATCTCCTATATACAAGCATTTTGACATCAGATCCCTTGTTTTGCGATCCTCTTTGTCATCTCTATTTAAAATCCTTTGATTGTAAATTACGAGTCATTGCAGGCAAGGCCACCCTTATACCATCTAAATCCTTGGTCATTCTTACTTGACAACCCAATCTCGATGTCTCCGTCAACCCAAACGCCAAATCCAACATGTCATTTTCATCATCATCTGGTTCAGGTATGCTATCATAGTACTCGGGATCAACTATTACATGACATGTCGAGCATGCGCACGATCCACCACATGCCCCCTCCATGTCCAAGTTATTGGCCTGCGCTATGTCAAGGATATTATCACCTTCAGCTACCTCGTACGTCAACTGGTTCCCATCTTTAGTTATGAATGTGATATGGAGCTCTTCACCCTGTTTCGGTTTGTGCAAATGCCCGTGGCATCTGATTGATGACTGATGAAGAAGGGAAATAGTTGGGTGACAGAGCAACAACGGCTTGCAAATATGTGGCCTTGGCATTACTCGGCTCGTACTTATAGCAAGGAGTCTTAGCATTTGGGGTCTATAACTGGCTTGATATATGGATCAACTTGGCTCTTGTTACCGCCTACTTCACTTCTTCTAGTTTTTGATTTTTTTTTTTCGCTATATTAATGAAACGAAGATCTTAGGGTCCGCCCTCAACTGAACCTAATTTACCAGCAATTACGAATTGGCATCTAAAACTAATCATCATTTATTCAGTACACACACAATAAAGGAAAATGGTAAATTTCTATGAGAATTTACTGAAAAGAACTAAAAAGATCAATAAAATCAAAACTGCAATTATCGCATAACTAATGAACTTGTTAGCAGTCAATCTTCGCCCCATACTTTTTAAAGTTTGAATACTCCTATCAACATAAGAATCAGCCTGCATTAAAGTGTTTCTGGCACCGCTGATCTGCTCCCTTTGGGATCTTAAATCGTTCAAAATATTACCACCGATGGCTTCCGTTTCAAGGGCAATCCTTTGGCTGTCCTGTAATCGCTGGGACGATCTTTCCAAAGATGAGTTATTCTGTAATAACTGTGCACGTTGTGAATCCTCTATATCCTCATCTCTATATCTACTTCCAAACAACTCATATCTATCCTGTGAGTCCAATATTTCTTTATATTTCGACTTTGCATCATCTATTTGCGTTTTATACAGACGTATTTTGGTATTATATGACGATCTCTGGTTGGAAGGAAGGCTCTGCACCTCTATGCCCATTTGATCAAGCACTTCCAATGCTTCGTCCGTAGCTGCTTCAATTGACTTCAAGTATGATTTACGTTCTTCTAGAATTGAATTAGTACGATAAACAAAACTGCGAAACATAGATAGCACTGCACCCGTCTTACGTACCTCCATCGACGGAATTTATTTGAGATAACTTTGTAGTTGCCTCCTGCAAAGCTATTTGGAACTCGGTCTCGTACGTGGTAAATGATTCAGACATTGCTTACTGGTTCGGTGACTGATTTGATTGCCTCTCTCTCTATAAACAAAGTACTATAAATTAAGAGAAACACCACCACTAACGACTGTGCGTGCAAAAGAATCAAATGTTTTTAATTATAAACTTGCCAACTACTAGACCTTTATTGATTGGGCTCTGATTATTATGAAACTACGAACTCTTCAACGTAGCTGTGTTATTTAACTTCATTATCAATCACCCCCTAGAGTTATATTGCAGATATAGATATTTACAGTAAGACATCGAAATATTATTCACTTGCAAATATTTCAATTTTGCTTGCACCAAAAGCCTAAATAAATTCTTATACTCTCTACATCATAACCGTTTTGCTTTCTTTCTTTCTTCCAAAGCTTATCCCATGAGGAAATTCTTGCTATTTACCTCTGCAATATATAAAAAAACTTATTTTCATTTATATATATACTTCTGTAAATTCTATTTCTGTTTCTCACTCTCTGCTTGTTTCCTCTTCATATAACCTGAACATCTAGTTTCAAATTCATCTCCTGAAACATCATCCTCCTCAGTTCTGGATCTGTATTTTTTGAAGGCAGATTTAACTTCGTCTAAGAACTCATCATCGATCTCAAAGTTTGAATCAAATGATGTACCTGATTGCATTTTCTTTAAGTCTTGTAATTCTTGTTTCAAGATTTCATCAGTAACATTCACACCATGATCTAATCCATGTAAATCTCTTGCCATTTCCACTTTGCAAGAAGCATCTTCCTCCTCATCATTCAAATCTAATGCATTAACCGTTAAATTCAACAATGATTTGCCTGACTTTCTTCTAACCAATTTAGCAGAAAATGGACCAGACTTAGGGAAATATCTCATAAGATCATCTGCGTTCTTAGAATGCTCTTCAGAATCATGCATGTAAACAGAAGATCTTCTTCTACGCAATGGAGTTCTTGGAGTCTTTGGAATTCTACAAGTAGCACCGTTATCATGTATCCATTTGGCAACCAATGAAGTCCAACCACACTGATGTGAAGCCCCTAAACCTCTACCAGTATCAGCATCAAAATACTCGTAAAAGGGAACATAATCCTTGAAAAATTCATCCTTGTTAAGCATTTCGTTGTCGCCATTACATGCCCTATTACCATCTTCATCTGGCAAAAACAAATGAATTAAACGATGCTGAATCTCTTGAGCACATTGAGCCAAATTCAAATACTCGCCTGAACCTTTAGGACACTCAATTTTCAAATCTGGACCATAGTACAAATAAAACCTTTGTAAAGCTTCCACTAACAAGAAATTTGTTGGGAACCAAATTGGACCTCTCCAATTGGAATTACCACCAAACATACCAGAGTCGGATTCTCCTGGCAAATATTCAACTTTAAATTCTTCACCGTTAACTTGCATTACGAAAGGATGGTCTTTATGAAACTTAGATAATGATCGAATACCATAAGGTGATAAGAATTCATCTTCATTGAGCATTCTGTCCAAGATAGCCACCAACCTTTCTTTGGAAACTAAAGCTAATAATAATCTTTCACCAACACCTCTGGCTTCCATGGAAGCGATATTTCTCTCAGCGATACTTCTTCTGTGTTCAAGAAACCAATTCAAACGCTTTTTGAATGAAGGGTATCTATCCAATAAATCGGGTTCTAAAGTTAAGGACGCATATAATGGTATCAAACCAACTAATGATCTAACAGGTAAAGATTGAGTATTGTGATCACCATATCTAATGGCATCATAATAAAACTTATCAGTTTCATCCCAAAGTGAATTCTTGGCTGGACTTTCTTCTTCCTCATCTGCGCCTCGGAAGGACATAGCGTCAGCAATAATAACGAAATGTTCAAAGAATTTAGATGCAATGTTTTCATAAACTGGCCTTGTCTTTGCCAACTCAAGAGCAATATTTAACATCTGTAACGAAAAGAAAGCCATCCAGCCTGTTGAGTCGGCTTGTTCTAAACTCCCTCCCGTAGGTAACGCTTCAGATCTATTGAAAACCCCGATGTTATCTAATCCCAAAAATCCACCTTCAAAAACATTGTGACCATCAGCATCTTTTCTATTAACCCACCAAGCAAAATTCAACATCAATTTTTGGAAAACTTTTTCCAAGAAGTCAATGTCTTCACGACCATACATCTTTCTTTCAATTTTGAAAATTCTGTATGCAGCCCAAGCATGAACTGGTGGATTAACATCACTGAAATTCCATTCATACGCTGGAATTTGCCCATTTGGATGCATATACCATTCTCTCAATAATAAATCAATTTGATTCTTTGCAAACCAAGGATCAATCATAGCAAACGGAATACAATGGAAAGCGGAATCCCAAGCTGCAAAGAACGGATATTCCCATTTGTCAGGTAATGATAAGATATCATCAATATACAAATGTTTCCAATCTTTATTTCTACCATTTGCACGGTTAATTGGAGGTTTGATAGTATTCGGATCTCCAGAAGACCAATAGTTGTGGACAAAATGATAAAATTGTTTAGACCAAAGCAAACCAGCAAAAGCTTGTCTTTGAATTTGTCTTAATTCGTCACTAATTGGTAAAGGCGAGACTTTCCAATAAAACTGATCTGCCTCATTTTGACGTTGACTAAAAATTTGATCCAATTCGTATTCATCAACTTCTGAATTCTCTTTAGTAAATTTATAACGTAAAGTCACATAATCACCCGGAGGAACACCTCCGTGTTCATTAAAAATAAACCATGCCGCGGCTTTGGTACCCTCTTTATCGGGATTTACTACTTCTTTCTTTCCGTCAATGACATGCTCATGAAAAGCATCTTTGACATATTTGCTTTTATTCTCTTGATTATACAACTTTTTAGTATTTGTTTCATTTTCTGTGAAAATAAAGGTAGGTTCTACATCTGCTGATTGATCGGTACAACCTGGGGAAGGGGCAAACGACAAATAACGTTTACCAAATCTTTGCTGTTCTACTTCAAAGGTGTAATTATTTATTTGCTTGACATGGGGTTTAGCAATTTTGGAATCTTCAGTTCCCCAAGCCCAAGTATTTCTCAAAACAACCTGTGGCAAAATATGTAACGGAGCAGGCTTGTCACTTCTGTTATAAGCAGTAATTCTAAAGTACATATCATCGGGAGAATTCTTAGCACATTCAAAAACAACATCAAAATATTCATTATTTTTGAATAAGCCTGTGTCAGTAATCTCGTATTCTCTTTCTAATCTTGTCCTTTTACCATTCTCATCGATCAATTGTTGGTATGGAAACTTATTTTGAGGATATTTATATAAATACTTCATGTACGAGTGAGAGGGAGTGTTATCAAGATAGTAATATAACTCTTTAACATCCTCACCATGATTTCCTTGACTGTTTGTTAAACCGAACAATCTTTCTTTCAAGATTTCATCTTGCTCATTCCATAAAGCCATTGTAATATTGACTAATTGACGACGGTCAGAAACACCTGCCAAACCGTCCTCACCCCATCTATAGCAACGACTACGCGCATGCTCATGAGGAAAAGCGGACCAGGCATCACCATCTGAACTATAATCTTCTCTAACTGTACTCCATTGTCTTTCAGCACAATAACTTCCCCATTGACGATACCTAATGTTCTTCAACCTTTCCTCTTCAGCTGTTAATCCTGTCATTATTTCGTGGCTGTAAGTGCTGAGGATTTAGAAAAAGAGTATGTTGGCAATATTTTGTATGTGAGTGCTGTCCCGCTTGATCCCCAGCGAATAGTCCTATTTTTATCTGCGACACAATTGACACAACCCTTGCCCTTCCTTTCCGCACCCCCCCTTCTCCCCCTCCCTTTTCTTTTTCCTACCACCCCCTTCTTTCCCGCCCGCGTCACCATAATTACAATTATGTACAAGAAAGCTCAAGTTTTACGAATCACTATTGTATTGCTATATATCATCCAATATCGTTCAAGGATTAGCTACGTTATACTATTGAAATGGGCTGACAGCTTCTGCACAATTAATAATGGAATAGTAATGGAAGTTTTTTTTATTATCCGGCAGTTCCAATTTCAAGTAATTCTTTTTTTCTTTTGTGGTTGTAAATGTTCAAATTTCTTTGCTTGCTATCAAACAAATTTCTGTCTTCAATTTGGATTAGGTTTAAAAATATGAAATTAATTAATCTTATGGGCGTCTTTGCTCTGTCCCCCTCACAACCTTCACCAGATTAGATTAGAAACGTGGTTCAATTGAAAGCAAAGCTTAAAGCAAACCTTTTTTTTTATTCGAAAGGTTCACTGTGTTGTGCCTCGCGTGCTTTAACGATAGCAGGTTGTTTTAGCCGTATCGACGAGTTTTCAAGTTACTACCTATTATTCACGTTTACTTAGTCTCAAGCTTGCGGGTTTTGGAATCGTGTAAACTTTGCTCCCTTTGTCAGAACGAAAGAGTAAGGCTATCAAGGGAAAACCCACTTTTCGGCACCGAACCTGAGAATAGGGTATGTGTTACACCTTACACAGTGGTTTGTTATTCCCACACACCCCTATTTGTGACCAATTCCGCTTCTTAATCTATACTTTGTATTTTATTACATTTGATCTTGTTATCACCTACATAAATATGCGCTATTATCACTTGTTACTATAGCTATCTGATAGACCATTTCATCCTTTCTCTGGGCATAACATTATAACCTCTGTATAGATTTATTCCAATTCTCTATATGTATAATAAACATTCTATTTTCCCTCCTTAAACTCACGTGATAGCCTTTTCGTATTTCATCCATTCAGTTTTGTTATTGCTATTGCGTTTTGCCATTATTTTTTTTGTAAGCCATTTTATTTTCTCTCTCTCAATTACTTAGTCATACCCTGCTGCCCGTGCATAAGTTCATATTGTTTTTAACTTCCTTTAATAAAACTGCTTTGAAGTATTGCTAATTCAACTGATACTTATAGTTTACACTTGTATTGGCTCAAGTGCAGTTATTATACGGTTGTAGTACGTATCATAATTGAAGTAATTTTTGTAACAATTTTGCATTTTTTTTACTACATGCTACTTATAAACGTCCAAGTACCCTTTCTCACATGAACGTATAAAATTTTACCAGATGTAATGTTTAATTGGAAAGAAATATCTTCGTCATATTCGCCAAAACTCTTTGCAGTAACTTCTGATGCCAGGTTTGGCTGGTTGATAATACAGCTGTACCAACTGCAAAGAGAACCATACCCCGACGACTCGCGCAATACCAACTGGTAATGTTCGTCTAGAATCAGAATCATTTGAATCACTCTAAACTCTTCTCTATAGACCAATATAATTCCGAAATAAATTGATACATTATAGCGAGTAATCAAAAAAATAGCGGATATTGCTGCTTCGACGTTATTGTATGCTGTAATTAAAAAAGCTAATGATATCGATTTACCGAAGACAAAATAGACTAATCTTGGGATTTTGGCAATTTCACTCTATGTTTTGAATAGAGATAAGATTCTGGGAGAGTGTCAGTTGTCAGCTATGCAGCTCAATGCAAATATAACGATGATAATCCTGTAACCTTGATTGTGATCACCACCACACAAAATTTCTTGTAATAATCTTTCACTTGAAGGTTCATTATATGGTTTTTGAGATGTAGATTCTTCGCTGGAACTTGTGTCAATCGCTGCTCCTAAAATATACGTGAAATGAAAGTAGCAGACAATGACAATCCCGCAATCAATGCAAATACGCCTTCCCGTGGGTTGGCATTTGATGGCACATAAGTGGTGTAATCAGCAGCTCATGGTGAGCACCCAACAGTAAAAAGAAATCTGATAGAATTAAGCTTAATATTAGTACCTGCTTCCATTTTACCTCATCTGAACACAAGCTGAGAAGTAAATCTACCACTTGCGATCACATATATGATGAAATAACGAATCCACGAGTTCTTTTCATTCAAATGCACACATATCTTCCTGCTCAAGAAGGTAATGGTCCCACGGAAACTAACAATTGTGCGCACGGAGTTAAGTTTCTTTCATTCCAGCCAATTAATAGAATCACATTAATCAAGGCAAATACTCTACCCATAATGCTTCCGGAAAAGAATCTTAACATCAATCGTTGTCTTAACCCCATGCGTCATACCGGAAGATGAAATAAAACACTCACAAACTTCCAATAATGCACAAAGAGACAATCACAAGAATACATGTACGCAAGCGCAAAGGCCATCGAGTCCTAATTATTGAAATTGCCATATTTAGTGATAAAAATACGAGAAAAGGAGATAATAAAAACTACTCTTGGTGTTGGCTTTTGGGGCACCCTCTGGATGCACTCTAATCTCAGCATCAAACCGAAGTTCTGTTTTATCAACCCAATTGGTAGCTTCAATGAATGATGTACCTCTTCGTCCTTAATTTGGAATCTTTCTTCAGAAGAAATGAAATCAGTTATTTTTGCAAGGTTTTCAGCATTTAAGGCACCCTTTTCATATGGATTGTCGTTTTTGTATTGTTGTATAACATTGATGTTTTCTCCTCGTCTTTCATTTCTCATTTTTGACGTATTACCTTTCTTGGATTGCTGACATTTGGGAATTAGGCGAAACACAATGAAAAGACTCAAGGATACGAAGATAATTGTATAAAAAATAAGGAGGAGTACGCTTAAAGCTTGGGAGCTTCTTCAAAATTTGTAAAGCCAATCCTTGCCTCCAACTTAATGTAAATTTAATAGAGAAATTCTCGACAAGCATGCGTTCTGAAACAGTTTACCTCGTGCGGTCCAGTTTTATTGATAAGACCAATATTGCGTTTTAAACATCAAGAATGATTATATTTGCAACATCAAAAAGTTCCTTGCAAAAATCGCTTTCGCAGTCACAAAAGCGGCACAAATATACGAGACAGCTTAAGAAAGAAGATTGTTCATCAAGCATCTACACATTTTTTTTGGTTATTAATTCTGCTATAAATATTTACACCTGCTAATATACAAAATTATATAAATTTAAACTTGCCCCTTCTTTTCTTCTCCTTTCTCGTTTTGTGCTTGTGCTTTTGCTTGTGCTTGAGCTGCTAATTGAGCTTTCTTTGCCATAGTTTTACCGAAGTATATCAATACAAATGGGAATGCAACAGCAAGAACTACAATCCATGCAACCAATATACCAATATTTCTACCTATTTGACCTTTGTAAACATCAAAAAAAACCGTCTTTGATGCCTCGTATGAGTTATGAATGGGCATCGCATAACCATAACGGAAGAATTGGGGATTTAAAGCAATTGGAGTGAATGTAGGAGAAATATTAACAATAACCCAAAATATCATCCAAAATCCTAATAATGGAGGGTAGATAGTTATGAGCAACATTGCCATTATTTCATTTGCAGCACCAACAACCCAGATTGTCAAGAATGCAATCATCCAGTATACTAAAAAGCCGGACTTGCCATAAGTAACCGTGAAGTCAACTTGAAATGCTAATGTGACCAATCCAAAAAATAAACTAAGTGTTAAGAAAGACAACAACGAAGAAAGGTATCGATAAATTAGAAAATGCCTTGGCTTTAAACCCGATTTTGCCACGCCTTGATGAATTTCGCTGAAAAAATTAAAATTGAAAAACAGCAATATGATCATATAAATGAGACCAACTTGCAGGGGTGCCACCAACACAGGATCGGTAAAGGGAACTCTATCAATCATAAGAAATGTGATTGGAGTACTTAGAAGATGAATTTTGCTCTGTGAATTTATATCTATGCTGTTGGCTAAACTCAGTGTCATGTTAGACTGTTGAGCTAACCACAAGGATTCAATGATTTCGATTGATGGAGTAACATATTGATTCATATTCAAAAAATCTCTCCCTGTTTCATATATGGAAACCGCCGTATTTTCTGATATGTTATAATTTGCATTTCCATCTCGCAATGCATGGTAGTAATTATATGTTGCATTTGGTTTGATGTAAATCGATGACCAATATAGCTGATGATGTATTTGTCTCTGAACTTCTTCTTCTATCGTGTTATTATGTTTCTCGGCTTCCGCACCAAATTCAGTGGAATTGAAGATGTGCCAATCGCCTCTCTTCTTAGCTTCTGGGGTGTCTAGTATTTGTCTTATACTGTTCCCAAATACAGGAGGTATGTTGTCCACAGTTTTGTCATCCTCCACAACTACTAGCATTTTCAAATTTTTTATTCTACCATTTCTACCATACATAGAACCCCAATATATTGAACATATAGCTAAAACACCAGTTGCCATAACTAAATAAGTCAAAAGAAAAGTCCATTTCAATCTCGATCTATGCCCGGCAAATCTGTCGCTGAAGAATGAAAATCCATTGTGGATTGATTCTGCAATGCTACGTCTTGATGAAATTTTAGCTAATTGTAGTTCTTCTCCAAGGGGTTCATTCTCATTTCTGAATACTTCAATGTCTGAAAAACTTTCTTCGTCACTTAATGACGATGGTCTATTCAGATTCTTTGATCCATCCGTCATTTTTATCTAATTAACAGAATAAAAAGTTGGCCGGTTCCCAAATTCAGACGATTTTTGTTCTATATATATGTAGTTGTACCTTTTTATTGTGTGTTCAATTTTATTCATCGGAATTTCACCTTATTGTGTATTTTTATATTTGCAATAAATGCAATCGCTTATACTTTTTTTAAGTATGTTTGTTGATATATATGCAGGATGCATGATCGATCGGGATGTCACTTCCTGCGGCTCTTACAGAGTGAAACCATTTGTCATGTAGATGAATGTGGAATCCAGGGAAGGAGCAGTACAACCAGGTTAGATATTATAATTCCTATGCCAATTCGTACCTTGTTGCATTCGGTAGCAATTCCACTGGCATTAAAGAATACATCTGACGGAATTTAACAGTAAATCCGCGGACCATCTTATATCCGAAAAAAAAATCCGTTTCAACTACCCCGAAACTAATAAAAGTGTTTGCTTAATTCACAGTTTAAAACATCACAAAACAGAAATACGAATTCTTTTTAGCCCGTGATTACTACTTTTTCTATCTGTTTTATTTCCAACCATTACTCTACTGCCGCGTGAGATTAGGCTGCAATCGCCCGCAAAATGATTGGAGCAGCAACAATAGAGCATACTATTCTTCAATGCATTTTTTTTAATTCCTAGCACTAACGAGACTGTTGTTTGATGTGTAAAAAAGCACATCTGAGTGTAAGTCATGGTTGTGTTGAGAATCACTGTAAACATACAGATAAACACGTCGCTTCGGCAAGAAGTCGAGGTCTTACCGACAGTGTATAAACCACATTGGAGCTATTGTGCTGATAATGCGGTTTTCCTAAATGGAATCCGAATATTACAAATGGGACCCGAATATGCATTAAATGTTGTTTTAGACGCCATTTGGCCAAGCTAATCTAATTGATTAGACCAATTCTAAGTCAAAGTTGGAGCAACAAATTGCTGCAATTGGATTGCCAAAAAAAAAATCTATTAACTCCGCGCGTTACTATTCTGACACAAAACCTTTCAGCAATTCGGAACGATTCCGACTTTTTCTGTTTTATTTATTCTTTTTGTGTGCTCTCATAGCCTAGGTTGCCAGAGAGCATGGAGAATTTGTCTTGATGTACAATACATTACCAGACAGGGTCCCTTGCTGGAACTAGACCTGTTCCACATACTATAACTACGAGTTTCAGATATTTGTTATTTGTTCTTCGAATCTCACCTTTTACTATGGAGCGGGATTGTTGATGGTATTCTGACTAACTAAAGGTTGTAATCATTTTGATAGCCATATAATCTAAGTCTTTTAGCTGTCTACCATATTTAATGGTATGTCAAGTAGGGTCATATTTGATGGACTCTTTGAAAGTCCTTAACGATTGTAGTGCCAGAAAACTGTCTATATTTTCGTCAAGTTTTAGTTTGTTATCTGCTGATGCAGTCAAGGCGCTTGTAATGCTATGGCGAGCGGAATTAGCTAGATCTCTGTATATGGAGTTCTGAAGGACTGTTGAAATCATTGTTTTGACTGGTTGATTCAAATTATCAGTTGACTTGATGATTCTTATCAGTTCACTAATTTGTGAAACACCGAGGCAATCACACAATTACACCTGTCAGCTCAATATTTGCAGCTCTTGTTGTGAGAGATCTCAGAGTGGTTTTCAGACTAATTACATCTTGCAACCAGCATGATAAATGGGGAAATACTTGTGGTAAAAACAGATCTGGTCGTGTCATTATGTTCAATATTCTTGCCTTCTGCAAAAAACTGAAAAAAAAAAAGATAAAAAAAAAAAAACCAACACGACAGAATTGAGGGAAGGAAGAAAACTGAGGATAAAATAACAACCACCAAACGGGACACCACTATTTGAATCAAGATATTTCTTGATTTATCATCATTTGCCATCAATCAATCTACAATTCAACAGTAAATTAAGCAAACCAACATTGGAGGTTTCGAAGCACCTATATTTTTTTTGTCTTCAGGTGTACATTTCATATATATCACAGTGTTTTATAAATCAATTTTCGATCTCCATTCTACTTGTCTAGTTTTTTTTTTTTAACTTTAAATTCTGGTTGGGATTTTTTTGCAGTTATTACCCTTATACATTAAATTCACATTGATTAACATACTTAATTTGTTTCATTTTTGCATATTTGGTTTGTTAGCATTATACCATGACATCACAAGTGACAACGAGAATTAACCCAACAGCAGCCACAACAACAACTAATAATGGCACCTTCGCGAATCAAGGTCTGGCACTTAGTTCCGCTTCCCACAATAAGATCACAGCTCATGAATCATCGTCGTCATCAGTTCCGTCATCGAATGTCAAGGGCAAATCAAGTAAGCGAATAGAACTAGAGAAGCTTATACGAGAATTCCAGGGTAAGTTGGGCAAGAATTGGGAAAAATATCATGAAACTTTGAGTTTATTCTTGATTGGAAAATTATCAAGAGTAGAATTGGTATCCACAATCACTCCTTTGTTGAAGGAAAAAAATCTCCTTAAATATCACAACAAATTATTATTATTAAATTTTGCTAATTCGCTCAAAGACGGTCCTTTGGATTTTCTGAATGAATTTGCTTCTTTTTGGAATAAGAAAGCAGCTAAAACCACAAAAGTTAAAAGTACTCAATATGAAAAGTTTAAACAAAATATAATGGGATTACCTATAAAAGAACGTAGAAGAATTAAAAATATCACTAGGGATAGCGGGAAGCGTGGTAAATTGAATGCGGGCATAACGCTAACGAGGCATACGTTGTTACCCAAAATTCCAATGATTCAAGATAAAGAACAACAACAATTGCAAGTTAATAACTTGGTTCAGTGGCAACAGGATGTTTTAAACGGTATAAATACACCTATATCTACTGAAAATTATGAAATTCCTGATTATGATAATTTATCAAGAATAATGTTAATGATAATGAGAGAATATGGGCTAACTGGTGGCTTAAATACTGGAGTATTGGAGGTTTTATTATTGGGATTGGAATCACATTTGAAAAGCATTGTTGAGAGTGCAATAGATGTTGCAAAATATAGAAAGAATAAGTATACCAATAATGATTATATCCCATTTGAAAAGAGTCTAGATGAATCGACAAGAAAGAGAAAATTTAGTGAGTTTGAGAATGGAAAAGACATCACTCTTTGTATTGAAGATTTATACGATACATTTGAAATGTTTCCTCATCTAATTGAACCAGGTGGTCCAAAATTGAGGTTGCTTAATGTAATGCTTGAAAATGATGATTCAAAAAATCAAGAGTTTGACTATGCTTTACCTCCAAAGACTCTAGATTTCCTGAACATTGTTCCGAAAGCAAAAGACGGAGCTTCAGCAACAACAACAACAACAACAACAACAACAACTAATACCACCACTACTACTGATGCCGTTACGAATACTGATAAAAAAGTGAATGATAAACCAACTGCTGCTGCTCTAACAGTCCTTCAGCAACCTTTACCTAGACCTGATGCCCACATTGGCAGTACTGATGAATTAAAATGGGTATTGCACGATCTCGTATCCTCCATGTAAACCTTTATAGACCTTTTGTATTAATATAAAGCACCTATTTATTTTCATTTCCGTTTATGTGGGGAGTAAGTAGCATTGATGGTTTCTAAAAGCTGAACGTATTCCTGATCTTTCGGCTCACATAAAAATAAGACTCTACTATTATTGTAAGCCCAATATAACAATCTTTCTAAATATGATTCACTCAGATTATCAAGAAATCGATTTAAAACATTCTTTTGCATATTAGATTCAACTCTAGACATGTCCAAAATCATCATGCTGCTTTCAAATTCTTTTAAATCTTTCAGTGCTTGAATATTGAGGGAATGTACAACCATTCCGTTGCTTATCGACTTATCAATGTCATTTACTATCCGCTTGAATTGCTGCAAATCATCGACTATCATTCTCTGACTGTAAAATAATTTAGAACCTAGAACTGGAGAATTAGTCAATAAGTCCAATAGGTGTGTATCATAAATTGAAATACATTGGTATTTGAATTCTATTGTCCAATTGTTCATTTGTTTTGAATGCTTCACAATATTTTCATACGAGTTCATAAGTATAGTGGAGCCCGGTAGATAATTGTTAATAATTGAGACATTAGCTCCTTTTAGTGTGCTTTTGACAAGACATGAAAATTCGTCCGTTATAGATGACAGTGATGATTTTAAATGGAATACTTTATTGAATGCGTGAACATCTTCAGATATGGCAAAAACTCTAAATTTACCTTCATAATCCATGATTGAATTTTCGAGTATTCTTCTATGTTCGTCATGCTTCTTTATTTTTTCATGAATCGTTGTATATTCAGAGAGAACTATGTCATAGCTTTCTTGTTCTTGATTATCTTCTGCTATTTTATCATTTAGTTGTTCAATCATTTGACTCAATTCAGTTTCTAAATCTCGTCTAGTAGAATGGTAATTAATCATAATTTTTTCCGTGCCTAGAACTTCGTCTTTTAATGATTGTATAGCTTTTTCTAACGTTTCTACCTTGTTTGATACTATTTTATGGTCGGATTCCACCTTTTCATATTCCTGGTGCTTAATAATTAAACTGCTCTCCGATTCCGTTTCCTCTTTTTTCAAAATTTGTAGGTTGCATTCTAATTCTCTATTTAACAGTTCCTGTTCTTTTTTTATTCGTTCGTCATTTCTCAATTCAATCTCTTCTATTTCTTTTAATACAACTTCTTTTTCCTTTTTCAATTTCTCAATTTTATCTACCAATTCCAGATAGTTAAACTTTTTAGCTTCCTCTAATTCATTATTCATTTCAAATTCAATTTCTCTGAATTGATTATCCAACTTTATTTGATTTTCAGTCAACTTCAAATCTATCATTTTCTCCTCATTCTCAACATTTTTAATAATACTCTCCTCCAAGAATTCAAACTGACCGCGTTGCTGATCGATATCATCCATTGCTAAATCAACCTTATATTGATAATTCTTATATATACGTCGTAACTTATCTAGCTCATTTGTCAAATCATCTATTTTCTTCTGTTTTTCTTTGAAGGTTTCATTTAGTGCAAGGTACTTATCTTGTAATCCATTAGCACAACGATGCAGTAGTTGTGGAAGATCTGTGGGTTTGGGTACACTATCATGGATAGAAGACTTTCGTGCGAGTCTTTCTCGAATGGATAATATTCTTTTTTGATAATCTTGTACAATTGGTGCTTTTTGAGTGACATGGCTCACTGATGAAGAGCTTGTGGACGAGGGAATGGGTATCTTTGATTCAAATGATATCATTGTCGTAGTAGATGGTGGCGGTTGTATACTTGCCATCTCAAAACCTAACGAAGCTCTTCTTTTAGGAAAATGCTGAGATTGCATTATGTTTGATGATATTTCAGCTAGCGGCCTTTTATTTGGTTTTTGATGATTTAATGTCAATTTTGTAGTTGTTTTTGGGGATGACATTGGAAACAAGACTGAAACGATAAACAAACAAAGTCAACACAAAAGTAAAACAAATGACGCCAACAAAATAGGTTCGTATTTGAGTGAATCTGTAATAAGCTTAAGTTATATGTTTAAAAATCCTCCTCCTGCTCCTTCTTCCTGTAGTGTCTATATTATCCAAGATTTGTAGTTCACGAGTTGTAGCTTTTGTTTAGCTTTGGTTGTAAGAAATAAGAAGAGACAGAAATGTAAATATCGGGACTGCATATAAACGACACATATATACTTCCTAGATTCAACGAGTCTTCTGTTCATCCACCACATCACTAACAGCATTCTTTTCGTATAAGCCTTTCCCATTGATCCAAATTAACCAAAAGACAATCCAATGTGATTCGTCTAATAATAGATTGATATAATTGTTTCGTAAATTATCGACCAAAAACTGCCTCAAGACTTTGGCATAATCAGTAATCTTAAAGTAATTGTAATTTATGTCAGGAGTCAAAGCCGCAGTTATGAACAGCCAGAAGAATAACCACAAGAAAACTGAGATTTTGTAATAATATTTAGCTGCTGGGTTTACTGTAGCTAACCTCTTCAAAGACTGACGTATGGCATATATATAAATACCAGTTTTAGTGATTTTGGACACTGCGAATAACAAGGCTATACCATTAGCCAAAGTATTTGATCTATGATTTCTTCTCATTCTCTGAAAAACGTTTAAACCATCAAATTGTCCTGTTCCTAGTATCCCTTCTACAATATTATAATTTTGATTGTTTATGACGATGAATTGAATATTATTTTTCAAATCATAGTAACGAGATGCAATTGCTGGAATTACAGTGAGCAACGTAACAACAGCAATTTTCTTGACGTTCTGGTTCTTATAATCTACATATAATGTTCCATGTCCCATTAGATACAACATGGTGAATACATCGTCAAATGCCGAAACAGCATATGTGGAGTATTGAAGAATCTGATAGCCCGATAATAACAAAACTGAGCTTACCACATATACTGCAATTTTGGCCCAATGTAAATTTACAGCTGCGCTAAATATTATAGATCTTTGATTTGTTTTGCCAAATAGCTTTATCAAAAAAGTACTGAATATAACAAGAACTGCGCAATAGATCAATTGATCAAATTGTTTGTAAAACCCCTTTTCTGTCACCTCAACCTTGTACTCGAAAGGGTCTATTTTTGGCGAGTATATACAATAAACCCCTTGACTTTCGACATTATAAATCAAACTATAGTTTAAAACGTCGTTAAATGTAGACCCAGTTTGGCTTTTGGGGAATACAAACTCTCCATCACTGAAATACTCTTCGAGCTTAGCGTCGGTGGCTAGAAAGTCAAAATTTGGGAGGTTTCCAAGTTTTTGTCGCTGGTAGTATTCAAATATGACTACGGGGACTGAGTCACCGATAGATTTTGTGATTTCTACCGTTGTTGGTGATTTGATTTCAAGGCATGCCACGTTCTGACCGGTCGCCAAATAAAACTGCCTAGCTTGAGAAAGTGAAACTAATGTTATAAGGTGTATAATGAGAGTTTGCAATTTCATGTTTAGGGAACAGCGATGTTCGGTGCAAAAAGTGAGTAGCAGCGCAATCTGCTTCCTTTTCTTTTTCTTTTCTCCACTGGATCTTTTCTTCACCGAAAATAGAAATTACCATGCAAAAAAAAAAGGTGGGGACAGAGGAAGCACGGGCCGAAACTACGGAAAATGGAAATATATTAATCACTAAGGTTGGCTAATTACATACTTTTTATCATCAATGCTGTTCTCAACTTTTTCGGTATCGACAAATGCATTGGTGCCTGTATCATCATCTCTTTGTATATAAATAAATATGAATGAACAGAAAACTCCTAAACCAGCAACTCCAATACCAAAGTATAATGCACTTCTGTAACTAAATATTACATCACCAGGAAACTGTTTAGCAATCTCTATCTCAACACAACTAGCCATAGCTAAGAATAAACTTACGGAATAATTCACTACAGTGGATACTAGTGACCCCGCCATTCCTTGATGATGTTGTGGTAAATAGTCAGATAATATAATTGATGCAGCAGGGAAACTTAAATCCATTCCCCAACATAATATCAACGACATTCCAAAACTTATTCCAAAATATGTTTGATGTACAGGCATGACTGATAACATTATGCATCCAGCCATAAAACAAATAGTAGCAAATGATATTATATACGATGGTTTGGTGTGAGATATAATGAATGATACTAGCAACGCTGCTATTGCTCCCATGACAAAAAATGGTACATATGTCAATCCACCTTGTATAGGTGTGTAATGCCTTAAATTGAGAATTATATTCCAGTAGTAAAACTGCCATATGCCAAATGAGCCCCATCCAAAACTCATGCAAGCCAAAACAAGTCCGATTTTGATGTTAAAGATTGATCTAGGTAATAATGGATATTCGGCAACTTTTAGCTCTATAACAAAAAACCCAGCAATGAAAAACACAGAAAGAATTAATAAAACAATTATATATGCACTTTTCCAACCTTGCACTGGACCCTGTGTCCACACAAAGCTCAACAAGATAAGCCCCGCAACTCCTGTCAATGATCCTGCTATATCCAATTTTTTCCAAATATCAGTAGTTTCAACATGGAAGCTAGGAATAAAAAGAATCGAGCTAACAAGCAAGATGACGCTAAATACACTCAATAACCAAAATTCCCACGGCCACCACCAAGTTTGAGCTACAACAGCAGCCATAAATGCACCAACAAATGCGCCTATAGGTCCATTAGCCCCAACACATCCAAATGCAAAATTCTTCCTTTTACCATTTGGGTAAATGTGACCTAATATACCCATGCCAACAGGCAACAACAATGCAAAACCTATACCTTGGAAAGCACGACATATTATGAAAAATATAACAGACTTAGAATAATATGATATCCCGGTAATTAGTGACCATACAGTTGTCCATATCCAACCTATAACGAATATCTTCTTTAATCCAAATAAATCGCCCAATTTGCCACTTATGAGAATGAATGTCCCCACTGTTAATGCATAACCTCCCATAAACCAAACTTGTTTTGAAGTTTCCAGCGTGTGGAACGATTCGAGAATTACATTCATTGAACTAAGGCACATTGTTACCCCAGCTTGGGTTAGGAATTGAGCAAGACAAACTAATGTTACCACAGCTATTTCATGATACTTTGATTCAAATACCTTAGGGCGAGGATCAAACGCAAACGAACCCATCTATATCGTCGAAGAAGAGCATCATATCGAAGGAAGGAGGGATTCTGATTACTAACGACTAAATCTGTTTGAGCGCAAAAAATTTTTATTGTTTTCCGTCATTTGCGCAGTGTGTTTGGATGCATCTGTGATAAGGCATTTAAAATTACTATACGGTATGTGAAATGTATGGATCTTTTTTGTAATCGGCTTTTCGATCCGATATTCAATAATTACCCGGTGTATTACCACTAGTCCACGGCTATTTCCTTTTAAAACATTGGTAAAGATTGTAAATATTTGTCAGTCTCTTCAATAAATTTACCATTATTTATTTTGCCCATGAATTCATTGATCCTAGCATCTTGTTTGTCATCCACTACTTTGAATTCAATGGGCAGTAATCCATTTTCAACAACATACTTCATAAAATAATTCGAATACAACTCCCACAATATGAGCTGTAAATCAGTAATTTCAATATTCGTAATCAATACAAACTTGAACTTAGTTAATGATTCCCAGAAATGTATTCTAAATTGACCCATTGTAAATGATTTTAATTCGTTTATTTCTTGATCCGAATCAATCAATTTTGTAGCTATAGTTTTCAAGGAATATAGTATTCCAAATAACAATTTAGAACTGTTCGCATCATTGTTTTTATTGATTTGTCCTGGAATCGTGTCTGTTGATGTACCTGGATTAACAAAATGAGTATATTCCCTATTGTATATGCAATTACAATGACGGTCAAATATAAAAAGTGAGTAAATAGTCATGGCACTGAAGTACTGAATGTTGGTGTAATAATTGTCACCAAAATTTTTTTTTACTTGAAAGTCGTGACGTGTTTGTCGCTCAAAATTTTTTCGAATGGTTCCATATTTTGTTTATATTGCAAATAGTCGACCTATCAGCAGAGCCTTTTGTATTTTGAATCACCTAGTTGATGGATGCTTTCCCCTTCGATATAACTAATAGAATTAGACATTCCAAAGATAAATATAGAACGATTCCTAAAGTTAGGAAACTACTGTGCATTTGTGTATAATATTCTATCTGCCAATGATACTTCATGGATTCATATCTTCATCAGTTTAGTTAATCTCATAAGCTTTTTCTACTTGGCATTTTATCTCAATTCAGCATTGAATAGAAATTTTTGCTGCAGGTAGTTTTAATAAATAATTTGGCATTATTATTTGATCTCAGCACAAGAAGAAATAATGCTTTTCAAACTACTGAGTACTCTGAAAAGCTACTTATTGCACCCTTTGCACATTCCCTATCATCTTATTTATTATGAGCGATGTAATTGCTAGGAAAGTTGGAGGGGGGCTAAAATCATAAGATGGAGGCTAGTTGCCAGTTAGCACTTTGCTTGAAAACACATGTACATAAGCAACTCGGATGAAAGCAAACTTATTATGGCGAGATCGACAGCTGAAGTAATCAATATTAGTAATAGATATGGGTTGGTTTTTTTTTTGAAATATTATTTCACTTTTGAATTGCATCTCCTTGGGATACTTTTAGTGCCTCTTGTAGAGCATGTATTTCTTGCTCCGCCACTCGTTTGAAAAAGAAGCCTTTGTTGCGAATTGCAAGGGGTACCGTTTCTTCTATGAAACAGACTTTTAATATGTTTATGTTACCTTGTTGCCACAGAATACTAAAATTTGAGATTCAATTACAAATCTCGCACTGGAAGATGAAGTACGAGTTTTTAAAGGTATGTTTTTCGAACTCATTCGAAGCACCGAAACAATTTTGAATTTGAAGCCTCTCGTCTTTTTTTAATATATTTACATCGCTGCAGTTACTTGCATGAGCCAAACCGGGCCGTCTGAATACTCGTGCAGGTAGAAGCATGAACCAAAATCTATTCATCCAGTCATTCTCTCATCGTCAACACTTCTATTGTTGAATGCAACATGACAAAATAGGGGATTTGGTTTTTTTGTTCCATCTCAGTGTATGATCTCACACGTAGAAAAGGATGAACAGAAGGCGTTGTTTTGCATTAGGGACGGCAACCTAAAGAGACGACAAACATGGGGAGAATGGGAGAAAAATATAATAACCAGCTGTGGAATTGGCTGCAAATTGAAATACACCTTTCATTGAAAACTAGAGATGAAAACCTCTAAGATTTGATACAGAGAAAGAAGTATTCTACTTGAGCTGTCTTCATTTTTATTGGTAATTAACTTGATATCACCTATTACTCTCTTTTCTTCTAGAAGGATTGCTTCTTCGTTCATGCTTCGCAGTGATAGTTGAGCCCTTGCCACTTAAGCAAATAACATGATAGTTGCTGCGACTATGCTTGTTAGGCGTGCTGCAAAGAATAGCCGCTTTATTTTCCATTTACGACCAATAAGATACCACCTAAAGAGACTTCGCCCTGAAAAACTGGAATGGCTTCCTTCATTTCTTTTCAGAAGCTGGATTTGGTAGAATTAAAACACAAAAAACTAAATTATACCTATATCATGGTATCCCTCGACGCTGTGGAGTATCAGTAACAATTGGTTTTAAATTTAAAATCTTACCGGAAAATCAGTTCTTCTGCTGATGTTGAAATATATGAATGTGTTGCAAAATTTCACAAATGTTGCTAAAACTATTATTCACCATTCAAGTAGGAACGAAGTTAAATACAACTATTCTATTAGCAGATAGTTTTCAATCGCAGCTGCCTATTTTCCGAAGCCCTCTGCTCCTGGTGGTGAGGCTCTTTATTAAACTAATTATTTATATTATATATTTAATTAATTTAAAGTATTTGCTACTTTAACTTCCATAGTTAGAATAACCTCATGTTCGCAGCGTAGCTGCAGAGTTCATTGTCATCCAATCAGTGTTATCAAAACCACTATATTACACAGTGGAGTTACCACAGAATTTGTTATTTTTTGTCCTTTAACTACTTCCTATCAGATTTATGAAACTACATAACCGAGGTGTCATCATTTGGTAAACCATCTCAAACTTTTGGCTATGGAACGGGCTCAAACCTATAGGAGGTTATGTATCATCAAATTCAATTCTAACAAATGGTCTTGCAACTTCCAAGAATCCAGCAGCTATCCAAGCTTCTGAAGTTGAAAGTGAGGCATCATATGTCTGGTGGCCCTGGGCCAAAACTACCGTGGGAAGTACTAAATCCACTCGCCCCCATGCTGATACAACGGCAACTTCAACAGAACCCTTACCAGCAATGCCATTTACGGAATAAGCCAGCTCTTTGACGCCAGCTCCACGATCAATTTATACAATATGTTAGAGACAATATTTCACAAATTTTTCTGGGTATTTCTCGCAAGAAATTTGCTCAGCTGTTAAAACATCACAGGAAATCGCATTAGCTATTTCTGCTAGTGCTACCGTGACGAATACTGGTCAATGCGGTGATGGTGTTATGAGTGAATGCGACAGAAATTGACGAAGTTAATTCGAGCTTAATATTTATAGTAGTTTTCAGACAAATGTCACTGACAGTAACTCACTCCTACTAAAATTCATACTGACTAAACTTAGCACGCTCCTGCGTTCTTAGGCTCATTTACAAACCAGTAGAACTGAGCAGAGGCGATGGACTTTAACAACTAGACGGATGTGTAGCCCCGTGCACAAGACTTCGCCGTCTATGTAGCAAAAATTCGTCCCCTGCAAAAAAAAAAGTTTAAATTCGAACTGTGTTTCAACAAGAGCGTCTCCAGAAAAGCACATGTGTGTCAAAGCAAAAAGTAACGTTGATAAACAACAACAGCAGCAACTGAAGTGACCAGTCTTGTGTTTTCGGTCAAGCCATCCAACAAAATGGGTTGAAGAATTACTTAATATCCAGAATTGGTAGTATTCGTCTTAAGATACTGATTTAAAAATTATTCCAAACCAAATGTAGTAGAATACAATGCATCGTATCTGGAAAACCGCGCCCGTTGCAAAGTTGGGTCTTTATCCCAAAAGATCCCAATCACATTAGATGATGAGCTTTCTTGTCTGTCAAAAAAAAGCCACGAGCATTGAGTTCATTCCCTATTGAAACATCGTAAAAGTGAAGACCCACTGTAGAGGGAGTGCTGTGAAGTTCCGTAAGTAGGTTTGAAGATTCTTTTTCTTTGTTTGTTCGGTTGTTTCTTTGTTAATGAAACAAGGCTTTTTTTTTTGCAGCCTTTGTTACTAGCATTTTATTACTTGGTTAAAAATAGCATTAGATGCTCGCAAAAAACTTCCTGTGCCATCGATTTGTATTCACTAGACTAAGGCAAAATAACCAAAACTCTCAAGGCACGTAAAATGAACGAGGAGAAAAAGACGCAACAAGACAATTGAAGAGGTCAAGGGCGATTATACAACAAAGATCAAGTTGTTGCGGGACTTATTAGGATCGAACCTCAAAGAAAGGAAAAAAAAGTGACAAAAAAATTTTTCGTCTCCTTCGAACTATTTTATTCATTTATTGATTAATCTGAATTATCAGTAGATATTATGAATCAGCAGATTTCCGTTAACACTAACCTACATGTCAGAAGCAAGAAAGCCGTTTTGATCTTGTCATGATAATTGTACAAAAGCTGAATTTTCTTTAATTCTCTCGTACTTCTTCAGACGAAGATAGAGTCAGAATAAGTTCACCATCAATTGAGGGATTTTCTTTTTCTTTTTCTTTTTCAATTGGTTAATTTTAATTTCCATTTCATAATAAGCGTCGTAATTGTCAAGGGCTTGATCTTTGACACTGCCACTAAAATATCGATTGAGGCGATTTTCTACGCCTTTTATTTTATTCTCCCTGTTCTTCTGTTTTTGTTGTTGTACCTGTATTTGCAGCTTTTACGCAGGCAAAAGAGAAAGGGAAAGAGGTGAGAAATCTGAGAAGGTTTGGCAGAATACTTGCAACACCAGCGGAAAAAGCTGAATGATCCACTATCATCGTATAAACACCATCAACAAGGTAGATACTTAATATTGCCCGGTTCCTAATTCTAACCTGCTGACCTTTGAAATCCCTTACGAAGGTAAGCTCAAATGAACTGCCTGATACTGCGACAACGTGGTAAAGTACAACATCTGCAAATTTTCTTTTTTTTCTCCCTGGTTACTACATAAACGGCATTTACACATTTAACACGACCTTCTTTTCCCTATCCTTTATTACACGCTTCTAAATGAGTAATGAATTTTCCTCATTGGTTCTTCGTGCAACAAAGAGATTTATGTTTTTAATAATAAAATATAGATGATAAAATATCATTTTGACGTTCAGGAGGTAGGTGCTTCAGCCGAAGCAGTTCCATAAAAAAATATAATAGAGGGAGAGAGGGAGAAAGAAAGAGAGAGAGAGCTGTGTGAGTCACGTTACCCATTTATTTCTTTGCTAGTATTTTTCACGTGTTTTATTCTTTTCTTGTTGCAGGGAAAAAACTATTTTTCTTACTTTTATTTTTTTTTTTTTTTTTCTTTCTTTTTTTTTTCCTCTTTTTTTTTGCCTTGGGAAGCATAGTGAGGATGAGCATTTGGTGGTATAATAATCAACTCATCTGCCCATCCTATTTTTTTTTCCACCACTTCATTTTTTTCCTTTTCTTCTTCCTTTGATTCTTCACTTGATCTCATTCACTTGATTCTAAGACTTTGGTTCTTTTAGAGATTCTCCGTACTGCTTGCTAATTCGCTATATCCCCCATACTGTAATACATGATCTTTCATTGGTATTGCTCAATCAAAGTAACTAAATTCATATCGTCTTATATGATCAACAGAAGTTGAATTACTACACTACTACTGCTGCTCATTATCACTCAATCACCCTTTGTCACGTTGTTTGATTTTTTTTTGTTCTCATTGACAAAGACAAGCTATTACAAATAGGTCAAGGTTAAGGTTAAAGTAAGCGCCTTTTGATAGTCATCCAAGTTATGAATCCTGCTTTATTCGTCGCTTAATTTATTATTATCAGTATCAGAATAAACTAGAAATAGTATAGATTGCAAGGCTTTTTTTTGACATCCTCCATACCATTTATACTTACTGAACATGTCGGATTCAGATAGTTACTACCAGACTTCATCAAACACTCAGAGTGTTCCCCATACTGATGTGGAATTGAATGATCACAGAAATCAGATTAGAGACCCAGCATGTGCTGTTTCCGATGGTGAAGAGGATTCTTCACCACAGCCAGACGAGCTGCAGCAACACCAAGCCAATAGGAGAGGATCGCAGTCGAAGTCGATCGAGCCTTCAGTGGTGCTTAACGTACCTCCTGCTCCTCCCAAAACGAAATCTTCTAGAAGAAGATCGTCTTCTAGAAGATCTAGTGCTTCGGATAAATTAACTGCGCAACAGCAGTTTCAATATAACCAAAATCAACGTCCATATATGACTTCGTTACGTAAGGATTTTTATTTAAAGGATGATGATGATGATGATGATTCTCCATTCTCGATGGTTAATTCGAATACGAAACCAAGAAGAAAGTCTCAGTTGGATGACTTACCTCCAATTATTAAGAAAAAGAGTTTGCGTAGCAACTCTAGTAATATCGGACGTGATTTGTTGAGTCCAATGCGCAAAATGAAGAGCAATGATTCATACATGACTATTGGTAATCAAGATGAATATAGGGGTAGAAGTAGAAGACCCTCTCGTACCTCAATCGATAGTGGTGCTGATTCTCATGGCTCAAGAGCTTCTCAAGAGACTGAAGAGGATGTTTGTTTCCCAATGTTGAGAGAACACATTAGAATCAATGGTATTGATTTCGATGAAATTGACGAATTCATTAAAGAAGAAAGAAAGGAAGCTGTGTTTCAGCAACAGATGATTGCCAACAGATTGGGAGAGTATAAGAAAAATCATGCTTTATCTGCTAGCACATCAGGACGTCATAACTCAACCAGTAGTGCTGCATTCAAGTATACTCCCAAGAATATTTTAAGAACTTTTTCTCGCTTTGAAGAAGTTCATGATACAGCATCAAGCGCATCATCTATTGAAGTTGAAGTTAAATTAAACGATGATTTGGGTGGAAAGGGCCAAGATTGTTTATCTACTGCTGAACAGGTTAAATTTGGTGGGGCAAGAATTTCCGATGGAGCTGGTTTATCTTTACCTGATCGGTTTTCCTTTTTCCACTCTGAATCCGAAGAAACTGTACATTCTCCTGATATTCCTTCATTAGTTCCTGAAGGTCAATCCGTACGTGAATTGTTTAAAAATGGTGAAGGAACATGGTGGTTGGACTGTACTTGTCCCACCGATTCAGAAATGAAAATGTTGGCTAAAGCTTTTGGTATTCATCCATTGACTGCGGAAGATATTAGGGTACAAGAATCAAGAGAAAAAGTGGAATTATTCAAAAGCTATTATTTTGTTTGTTTCCATACTTTTGAACCTGACAGAGAATCCGAGGATTATCTTGAACCTATCAATGTTTATATTGTTGTTTTACATGATGGTATTTTAAGTTTTCATTTCTCGCCAATTAATCATCCAGTAAATGTAAGAAGAAGGGTTAGGCAATTGAGAGAATATGTTGACGTTAGTGCTGATTGGTTATGTTATGCATTAATTGACGATATAACTGACGGCTTTGCTCCAGCAATTTATGCCATTGAACACGAAGCTGATGCAATTGAAGCTGATGTATTTGTTGCAAGAGACACCGATTTTAGTAATATGTTGCAAAGAATTGGTAATTCGAGAAGAAAAGTGATGACTTTAATGAGATTATTGTCTGGTAAAGCAGATGTTATTAAAATGTTTGCTAAGAGATGTCAAGATGAAGCAGCATTGGGTTATCAAAGACAACAAGAACAATTGCAGGGGCAGAAGCTGCAGCAGCAAGAACAGCAGCAACAGCAGCAAGAACAGCAGCAACAGCAACAAACATTTGTCTCACCAATTAGTTCATCTATTAATTTAGCTGGCCTTTCTGGTACAGGTGTATCATTTGGTCCCGGACCATTTGCATCTACAAATGGAGCTGGTAATAATACACCACTGGCACCTCCTCTACCTCAGTCATATGCACCATGGCAGGAACCAAACAATGCTCGTCCAAGAGCTGATATTGCGTTGTATTTAGGTGATATTCAGGATCATATTATTACCATGTTTCAGAATTTAATGGCATATGAAAAAATCCTCAGTAGATCGCATGCCAACTACTTGGCGCAGTTGCTGGTTGAATCATTTAATTCTAACAACAAAATAACAGAAATGTTCTCGAGAGTTACCATTATTGGTACTATATTAATCCCCTTGAATTTGATTACTAGTTTGTTCGGTATGAATGTGAGAGTTCCGGGACAAGATCAGGATACCTTGGCGTGGTTTTTCGGGGTTGTTGGTGTTTTGATTGTTGTTATTTTTATTGCCTTCGTTTTTGCCAATTGGTGGTTGAATAGAACGAATCAACAAATTAATAAGGAGCCAAGACCGGTCTTTAGCGCTAGAAGATCAATTAGAAGCTTGGGAATGAGAAGACACAGTGCCAAGTCAATCATTAGTTTTCCAAATAAATATGAATAGATTTATGAATCCCTATGTTTATAAAATACCTATATTTATAAAATACTTAAAAATAAAATTTGTTTTGAAAAATGTACAACCCAATTGAGCCAATTCATCGGCTAATTGTTTAGGACTTGCGGTTGCCCCAATATGCTGTTGTAAATTGTAAGAGTTAACGAGCTGCAGCCTTGACTTCGTAACCCAATGTCTGAAACCATTTTAGCTTGTAGGTTGCTTACGTATATCGTGCCCACTCAATCTTATTTACGATCGATCTATAAATACGTGTATGTGCTGCTTCAAGCTTTGATTCTTTGCTTCACTCTGATTTGCGATCCATATATACATGCTATAATATTTATGCAAGTTGCCTACTTTAAGGGAAATAATTTTTGCAACATTTCACAGTCTCTCGCATCGTATTTTTGATGGTATGGTTTATCACAGTTTCTATCTTGCCCTCTTCTACTATTTTCATCTTTGAATTTCGCCTCGTCCACCACTTTCAACTCCAATTCCTCAAGCACGGCATCGATGAACTGTGCTTCCGTTTGCATGTCCTTCTTTTCTTTCTCCAACACGTATTTACACAACTTAGTATCACTTTGTTTAAGTACGTGCCTCACTTGGTCGGTCAGCTTACCAAAATCTTTATAGTACTTGTACAAAAAGAACTCGATCCCGACAGACGACCCATGTAAATTGCATTGCAAGAACCATACATACATCTCCTGTGTTATGGGAATGCCATGTAGCTTCATGTACTTGAAGTAATGCAAGCTGCACAATTTTGCAGCTGGCGAACGCGAAATTGACATTAATATGAGCCTCCACGATGTTGAATCCAAGTCTTGTGCAAAATCTGAATTGGTGAAATATACACTGTTGAAGAATTGCACTACTCCCGTATGATTAAGAAACGTAGTTATATGATTAAGAACACAATTTATGAATATTGTGCGCGTTTGCTGATGAAATTTTTGTTGATTCATGTAATTGAAATGGACGATTGTGAAATCATGGAGGGTTTTGAGGTCTGCTAAAACAATGCCTAGTTTCGAAGTGTGTATATTTTGATTACTTGCTTTGAATTCAAGCTTATTCTCATCGTGGTTGCTACTTCGTTCCTGTTGGGTTCCCAAAGTTGATTTATATTTTTTTAGTTTAACATTCATGGCTTCAAAGATGTCTCTTGCTTGTAGCAAAACATTATTTTTAGCCATGCTTTTTTCAACGAATAAATCAATCAATTGTAAAATTCTCTTAAGATCACCGCTTTCCTCATCGTCGCTATAACAGTAACTCTCAATGATTTTGATGCATAATTCATTACTCAACGCTTCTTCGCCTTTTGCTGATTTATACAAATAATGACTTTCAATTAAATCCAAGGTCAGTTCAACTGCTCCGTTCAATGACATTGTATGCAAGATTTGAAAAATTAATGAATCAGTTAATGATTTAAAAACCGGGGAGGTATTTGACATCAAAACCGCGTCATCCAACGTTATTTTACCCTTGGGAAAATCCTTCATTATAAAGTGACTATAAACTGTCCTAACCAACTTATAATCATTCATTTCTAGTCCCAAATTTAGTATACTCATCCATAATTCTGTTGGAAGTTTATAGTCTGACTTAACAATTTTGCCTAACAATTCATATAGTCCATTCACATCTTTAATTTTGAGAAAAGCTTTCAATAGTGGTAGCGGTGACAATTGGTCCAATTTAGTATTTAGTTCATCTTCTGAGTTGCTTAAGGTTTTAAAATAATAATATGCAGCCAATTGATATTGTTTTGTATTTATTAGATTTATAATATAGGTAGCTTTATAAATATCTTTTAATTGAGGTCGTATCTTACGGATCATCAACCATTGACTATTCAAAAGTAGAAGATTTAAAGGACTTTGATTATATCTGAATAAATATAAATAAACTAAACTTAAAAGTTCAACTTGTTCGGTATTCTTTCTATATTTTTCGACTCTAGCAGAAAATAACTGATTCAAGAACTCATAATCCTCTTTATCCCATAAAGATATGAGTTCAACTATTGGAATTGGGATGGCGCCCAAGCTAAGTTCAAGATTCTTTCGAAGTATTTGAAAATCTGCGTAATTATCAATTCTATTTTCCAAAACATCTAAAAGTCTCTCCTTCGGTAGCTTTGAAATTACTTCATCTTTTATGGTTTGACAATCCGTACTATCCAGATAAAGTGCACTCAAATTATTTAACTTTTCACGTTCAGATAATCTCATGTCCTTTTCATTTTCAAGCATTGGATTATGCATGGATCTTTGAGCATATAACCTTTCCAAATATTCGGTCCATTCAGGATTTGATAAATCAGACTTAGGTGATACTGCTATTGATGGTACTATTGTTGATGAAATTGAATGTCTTCTGTAAGCTATAATATAAGTATTGTATAAACATATTAGACTTTTTAATCGTAGTGACGGTTTATTTCTGGCTGGAAGCATTTGTTGATATTGGTGCTGCGAAGAATTGTGGAAGATAACTTTTTTTCATTTGGCGATGTGGTACTTTTGATTTTGTTCCTTCCAGTTATTCTCAATTCAAATTCAAAATACCCTATTGAGTTATCCAACACCATCTCTAGATTTGATAAAACTGAAACGGTGAAGAAGTCCGTAGAAAATTCAGTCGCTGGTGTTTAGTTGCTTCTTCTTTTAATTAATTAGTTCCTTTGTTTTCATTGAGACAAACATTTACGACTTTAATATGAAAAGACTAATTGCAAGATCATTAGCAACATCAGCAAAAGTCCCCCAACAACAATACAAAGTATTTGATAGATCATCGAAATTAATTCATCGATCAAGACTCGCCAAATTGAATCCAGAATTATCTCGAAAAAAAGAATATTTACGGGATGAAGTTGCAATCAAGACTATTGAAAGATTAGCATTTATAACCAGGCCGTTTGATAACTTATTAGATTTTGGATCCCATGGTGGGAACTTTTTGAAAAATCTATGCATTGAAACTGAGCTACCCAAAGATTGTGAAGAAGTCGAACGAAAGATGATTCAACAATTGAACAAAGATAAAGAATTGGTTAGATGTAAAATTAATGAAATGACATTATTCGATTCTAGCAAGGAGTTGCTTTATAGAGATATAAATCAAGTACAAGATTTCGAGTTTCCAGGAAAAATCAGAAGAGTTGTGGGAGACGAAGAAAGATTTGATGATCAGATACTACAACAACTGGATCAATATGATGTGGTAATATCGAATTTGAGTTTACACTGGATAAATGACTTGCCACAAACACTAGCAAATATCAATAGAATTTTAAAGCCAGACGGATTATTTATGGGGACTTTGTTTGGAGGCGATACATTGTATGAATTAAGAACATCCTTACAGTTAGCAGAATTGGAAAGAAAAGGAGGAATGTCTCCGAGAGTATCACCGTTGGTCCATTTGAATGATGTTGGCTCATTATTGAATCGCGCTGGATTTACCATGTTGACCATAGATGCGGAAGATATAATAGTGGGAGGATTTCCCGATATAGTTAGTTTATGTGAAGATTTACAAATTATGGGGGAACAAAATGCTGTATTGTCAAGATCAAATTATTTGCCAAGAGATGTTATGTTGGCAGCTAATGAGATTTACAGGAGTTTGCATGGAGAAAAACAACCAAATGGTGAAGTATTGTTACCGGCTACATTTAATGTTATCTTTATGATTGGATGGAAAAAGAGTGAATCACAACCGCAGCCCCTAACACGAGGTTCAGGACAAATTAATTTAAAAGAGGTTTTGTAGTAAAGAGGGATCACTTTGTAAATTCGTGTATTGTTTATGCGTACCACTTAATTAGGAAACACATACAAGTATTGTTAATATCACGCATAGAAATGAATGGAAAAGTGTAATGGTCAACTTGAAACTTGTAATCTAGAATGATGTGAGTTATGTCTGATGAATGTGGTGCTGGAGGGTGGTGGTAGGAGCCAAAAATCCTATGATAAACCCGAGGAGTCAAAAATGGAAAATAGCGGAAATTACACAATACAAGTAGTAATCTCAGTCATGTGATCTAGTACTTGATTAGTTCAACTGCCCCCCACACACGTTAGTTATTATGTAATCTATTATGTAATACACCAATATCACAAGCTTAAAGCATGGCTGCATTAGTACTGTATGCATGTAGCATGCAAATCATTCAATATTTGGTGGCCAGTTATACGACTGCTACTAATCGCCTACTACTACTGCCACCACCACCACCACTCCTACTGCTAATAAACTGGATCAACTGAAACCAAATCTTTCCTACTAAACTTGATATCAATCTTTATTCTGATTTATTTATCAATACAATTATACATCTTATCTCAGCTTATCTTCCAGTGTCCTGCCTTATCACCTTATCGTATCTTAGCTTATCCTGGTTTACCAATCAATCTATCAATCAACTTTTTTGTTGCATACTTCAACCCCACATTTAGTTAGTCACTTTTATCATCATGGCAAGATATTCAAATTCAAATAAACCAACCAAGTCATCATCCTCTTCTTCTTCTGCAGCACAAAAGTTGGTATTACCCACTTATAAATTGGATTCTAATTTAGTCTTGTTACCAGGTATCATATATAACGTTACTTTCTCAAGATTCAAAGCTGCCACTTTACTATACCGTTTTAAAGATTTAGTATCCCAAGTGTCTATTATAAACAACTTGTTGAATGAGTATGATTTTAACACCCCCACCAAGGACAACAATAATTATAACAATAATAACGGTGAAAGCATTGACGATGGAAGTTCAACGTCTAATCCGAGTGTTATCTCAAGAAGTGCTGTTGAAGGCATATCCCAATTTTTCAAATATGAAAGCACGAAAGATAATTACAAAAATGCTAGTAAACAAAAAGATGGTGAAGATGAGAGCATTGGTCCCATTAATGAATTTGATTGGATAACACTTGCTATAGCCCCAAATTTGGATAAAATTAAACGTCCGCAGAACTCCAACATTGATTTGCAATCAGAAATGTGTACTATAGTTAGAGTTATTGGAATTGTTGATGATACAACAAATGTTAAATTGACTTTACAAGCTATAACAAGAGGTGCTAAATTGGAAAATTCAAATAGGTTCAAAAAACCGAATGAAGAATTGTTTTTAGTTGATTGGAATCATGAGGTGACTGACTTGAAAACCAAATTCAAAGCTTTAAGAACAAACTATAATAAATTGTACAAATCTATCGATAGATTTCTTATTGATTATCGTCAAGCTATCAACAATAGTGCAGCAGCAGCTGCTAATCAAAAAAGTGGTAATTTATCGCTTGCAAAAGATCAGAACAAAGATGATCCTAAGAATAATGGTCAAATTAATTTACAAAAAGATCATGATTTATTAACGCTTAATCCACTAGCTAATGCATTATATTTGCAACTAGCTGGTTCAAAAGATTTTAGTAAAGCCTTTCTCAATTTGCAGAAACTATTTTCCCAATTCCATTCATCATCATTTTCTTCGTCTTCTTCTTCTTCTGAAAATTTAAAAGTTGATAATAAGAGTTATTTAAGATTAGTTGATTTAACTTGTGGCATCCTACCTTTTCCTAATTACGAAAAATTGAATTTGTTAAACAAATTTAATATTGAAGATAGATCGATTATTATTAACGAAATGATTCTCGAATTAATTGAAGTATTTGAAAATTTAAAAAAGAATAATTCGTTTGCGAATAATTGGTTTTATAATGAAGCTACGAATATTCAAAAGGCAAATGTTGTTGCAAATCAATTAAAATCAATTAGAATATTATTGGAAGGTATGACCAACAAGCATAATGCGCTGCAAAAAAAGGCGATTTCTAATCTGTCATCAAGAAATACTGCTAGGCAAATTGGTCCTCCACGCCGTCGCGGTGAAGTTGAGGAAAATGAGGGATATGATGATAATGAGGATGACGATGATGATGACGAATTAAAAGCTATCACGGATTTCATTAAGAATAAGTTACCAACAATTTCATCATTATCTTCTGATTCCAAACGATTAATTCTCAAAGACTACAAAAGAATAAAATCTTCAAGCAATTCGCCAGGTGGAGGTGGAAATTCTGATTTCCATGTTATTCGTAATTATTTGGAAATTGTCATGGATATACCTTGGGATAGTTATGTTACAAAATTCAAAACTAACCAAGACATTGATTTGAAAGCTGCTAAAAAGCAGTTTGATGATGATCATTATGGTTTGGAACATGTGAAGAAAAGATTGATTCAATATTTGGTTGTACTTAAATTATTAGGAATAAATGCTCAAAAACAAATATATTCCATTGAAAAGAGTCACGAAACTAGAAAATCAAGTAAATCTGATAATTATGACGATACTAATACTGATACTAATAATAACAGCGGCATCAGCAACAACAATAATTCCAAAGTAGCTCTATCCACTCCAATTTCCAACAGTATTATAATTGCAAATAATGATGAAACCTATTTGGCAAAACAAAAAGCACAAACTACAGTAAGAAGATCCATAAATGAAACTAAGCTTGATAAAATTGCATCCGAATCGATTCAAGTATCTAAGTATAATAAATCACCAATTATAATGTTGGCAGGCCCTCCAGGTACTGGGAAGACATCGTTAGCGAAATCAATCGCTACAGCATTAGGTAGGAATTTCCAAAGAATTTCTCTTGGTGGAATTAAAGATGAAAGTGAAATTAGAGGTCATAGAAGAACTTATGTGGGTGCTATGCCAGGTTTATTGATACAAGCTTTGAGAAAATCAAGATGTATGAATCCTGTAATATTATTAGATGAGATTGATAAAGTTATTGGTGGAAATTCTGGTGTCAATAGATTCAATGGGGATCCATCAGCAGCATTATTGGAAGTTTTAGACCCGGAGCAAAATAGTACATTTATTGATCATTATTTAGGATTTCCTGTTGATTTATCTCAAGTTATATTCATCTGTACTGCCAATGAACCTTATAATATGACAAGACCACTATTGGATAGATTAGAAATGATTCAAATTGGTGCATATGACTATAATGAAAAATTGGTAATTGGTAAAAAATATCTTTTACCAAGACAAATTAAAAGAAATGGATTTCCTGTTAGTGGTACTAAATTGGACGATTTTATAAATATTGAGGAAAATGCAATGAAGAAAATTATAATTGATTATACAAGGGAAGCAGGTGTAAGAAATTTCGAAAGGAAATTAGGGACATTATGTCGTTTCAAAGCAGTTGAATATTGTGAATCTTTGACTAATGAAGCAAAGCAATATAATCCAAATATAGATGAAAGTGATTTACCAATATATTTAGGTGTTCCTTATTCAAGTGGAGATGTCACGTCTGCTGAAGGTACATCAATTGGAAACTCCAGAGTTGGTGTGATTAATGGTTTATCATATAATTCGGATGGATCAGGCTCTGTATTAGTTTTTGAAAGTATTGGATTTGATAGAAGAATTGGTAATGATAACAAGAGCAGTTCTGGAGCTACTTTGAATATGACGGGAAGATTGGGTGAAGTATTAATGGAAAGTGGTAAAATTGGATTGACATTTATTAAACTGATGATTTATAAAAATTTACTTAAAATTGATAATAAAAATCAAAAGTACCTTTTAGATAAATTCAATAATTTAGACATTCATATGCATGTGCCAATGGGATCCATATCTAAGGATGGGCCCTCTGCTGGTGTTACAATGGCATTGCTGTTCTTATCAGTATTATTGGATAAACCAGTTCCATCAGATATCGCAATGACTGGAGAAATTACCTTACGTGGATTAGTTTTACCTATAGGTGGAGTAAAAGAAAAATTAATGGGTGCACATTTGAATGGGATAAAAAGAATAATAGTTCCAAGAGAGAATAGAAAAGACTTAATTGAAGAGTATAATAGATCAATTGAAGAGGCAGGGGAAGTTGTTGATCATAATTTTATAAATGAATTATTAAAAGACAATGAAGAGAATCAATATGACTTTAAAATGAATCAAGCCGAACAGTTTTTTCAAAATAAATATGGTATTTCTGTTAACTACGCTAGGGAATTTTATGATATCATTAAAATTGTTTGGAATGATGATGATATGTTAAGCAAAAATGATACTAGCAGATTACTTGAATATCATATTTGAAGGTCAAATAAAAAAAAGTTTATATTCAAATATATAGGTGATACGTGATAAATAATCTATGTCCTTCTCTTTTTACCAAATGCTTGTCCATCACTGGAACTCAATCCTCTCTTTTTACCTTCTTTAGCAAAGAATTCCTTTTTACGCTCTTTCTCTTTCTCTTTTCTTAATTCTTCAGTTTTTGCAATTTTCTTCAATTTCTCTTTGAATTTTTCATCCTTCTTACCCTTTCTTTTGGCGTCTTTTTCTTTTCTAATTGTATTAATCTTTTGTATTAAATCTCTAGCTTTCTTCTCTTCTCCTCCTAAGACGACAGCTCTTTTACTCATATAAGTTTTCTTCTTCTGTGGTTTCATCTCCAGAATTTGAGATTTGAAAGGTAAATCACTTTTTATTGATTTTGGTACTTTCAAAGGATTAAATCTTCTTTCAACACGTTCTATTTTCTTATAACTTGAGTCATTGTTTAATGGAACAGCTATGTTATTCTCCGCTCTAACTTGACCAGTTAATCTCATTCCTTTCCATTCCGAATGAAGACTTAATAATAATGACGTGACCGGATTATAAAACTTTTTGACTTTTATGGGATACCAAGTTTTCAAGAAAATTGTATCAGACATCAACACTTTATCTTCAAAAGTTGCTCGGAAATAACCGTCTGGTTTATTTAACGCTCTTTTAATTTCTCCTCTGATTCCTGATACGGTTCTAATTTGGGCTCCTTCGAATTTTGCAACTTCTAAAGCATTTGAAAACATATCTTTCACAAATGCAGTATTACGGAAAATTTTATATGGATACCCTACAAGTTTCAATTTTTTGACTATTTCAACTGAAGAATTAATATCTTCTATTATACCGGTCGCCGCTACCCTGAATGCACCCGTGGTAGAAGTATTGTCCACGATATTGAACCCCACAAATGTAGTGTTTGGAGCAACTAATGGACCATAAAAAGAAGCAAAACAATACGCATGTTCAGGAGTATATTTCAACATTCTATTTCTCGTACGCGAGTCCGAAGTTGTATAAATTGGCAATGTTTGGAACCTTCTCCAACCCAAAGACAAAATCAATGGATCTTGAGATTTCAAGATTTTTTTATGCCACCTATGTCGTCTAATTCTTGCATTCATTATACCAAATCTTGACTCGGTAGCAAGCAAACCGCCTAAAAGTAATGGATATTCAGGATTGAAATTGTCAACAAATTCACATGGCACATTCTCGAAAACAATCTTGACATATGAACCAGCACGATAACCTTCAATCTTGATACGGGTGGCTTGGTCCATTTCTTCATATTGTGCTTTATTAATTTCCAACTGTTTTGCCATTTTGTTCTTTTGAAAGTCATACCATGTTTCTGCTTCTGCATCTCCTTCTGGATCATCAGCTCCAAATTCTCGATCTTCTTCTTCTTCAAATTGCATTTTTAATTTAGCTTTCTTTGCGGCGTTGAGCTGACGTTGTTCTTCAATTGACAAGTTTTCATTTGGTTCTTGATCACTTTCATTTTGCTTTTCTTCTTCTGCGTCAAAATCCGCAAAATCATCATCTTCCTCTTCATCCTGGCTCTCCTCTTCTCCTTCCTCTTTTCCATTCGCTTCATTTCCTTCGTCTTCCAAATCTTCAAAATCTCCATATAATTCCTCATCGCCCTCACCTTCACTTTCCTGTTTTTCTTCTTCGTCATTGTCATCGTTCAATTGGGGTGCAACTAACAATCTATCTTTCAAAATTTTATATCCATTTTCATATTCTTCATCACTATCCTCTTGAGCAGCTGCATTGAACTTAGCTCTTAGATCTTCAATTTTTGGATAAATTGGTCTGGATGAGTCCAAATCTTCCTCGGTATATTCAACATCTTTCTTCTTGAAAAATGCTTCGTCATCGTGTTCAATATCTTCTTCTTCTTCTTCCTCTTCCCCTCTCCATCTTGCTATAATATCTTCAGGCTTGATGTTTGTCAAGTACAATAATTTATTAAGATCCCATTTTCTTCTTATTGAACCTTTTAATCGGGAGGCTGTGGCTCTGTAATCTTCGTCTTCGTCTGAAGTTAATGATGAATCTTCGACATACTCCAATTCGTTTTCTTTAACTATACCATCTCCAAAATCAACTTCAACCATATCTGATTGTTCTACATCCTCATCATTTTCATCTTCTGATTCTAAATCGTCGAATTCATCATCATCACTTATTGATTTTCCATAAACTCTTGCCTTACGTAAAGATGCTCTTCCTGTATCCACAATGGTTTCATCATCGGACAGTAATCCTTCTTCGTCGCTATTATCGTCATTATCATCACCTACCTCATTTAATGCTCTTGAACTTGAGAATAATTGTAATCCTGGACCCTCTTCAAATCTTTCCTTCATAGTCTTGGGGACATCTTGTAGATTTATAACTAGTTTCTCTCCTTCTCCTTTTTCTTCAGTATCATTAAAATTGAAACTTTCTTTACCGCCAACATCAATATAAACAGCATCTTTGTCGACCAAAACCCCACCAACATCAGACATTGGAGCATATATGATTTTTTGCTTATCTTCTAATCTTTTTCTTCTCCTAGTTGTTTTAGCTAATGGCTCGCCGGATTCGGCTGCTTGTTTTATTCTCTCTCTTTCCACTTCTTCCAATTTTTGTTCATAATATGGGGTTGGACATGGATCAGGTAGTTTTTCAATTGAATGCACATAATAGTCGCCAACTCCAGCAATATGAACATGAGCGTTTTGTGAAGGTAACGGTGTACCGTGTAAATAACCATACATTGCTACTTTTCGATCACATTTTCGATTTTCTGAAATTGTTTGCGGATGAGTTAAATCTGTAATTCTATCTGCGAGTAAATAAGGATGCTCGTTCCTCCATTTCAATGGCCTAAACTTCATCACCGAGATGAATCGACTAAGATTCAAGATTTCACGATCTGGATAACGACCGTTGATGACTCCAGAGAGATAAAACAACTTGGCTCCCTGATAAACTTCGGTCCAGAATCTATGTTTTAATCTTTTTTTGGAAGTACGCAACGTAGACTGTGATTTGAACAAATCTAAATGTGTAGCAACCCCTAAAACTCGAGGCATACCATGGTGTTGAGCAATGTTCAAAAACTCCATTGTTTCCATTTCAAGTCCATAATTTCCATCAATTAACAACAATACAAGATCGGCAACTTTCGCTATGTCAATCATTGAGTTCAAGTCATTATTCACTTCGATAAATGTCAATCTTCTTCGTTTTCCACTGACTACAGTTATTGGACCTTTGATTTCAGTTAATGTAGTTTTCGTAAGTCTTCGAATTAGCGACTTAATTAATGTCGACTTACCAGTGCCCGGGGGCCCAACAACTGCAACTATCACCGGAGGCGGGTCATCATCTGGGGTTCGATCAACCATGGGAACATGCAATTTCTTTTCATTTACATCATGCGATCTTCTTGCCATACGTTCTAATTTTCGTGGAGCAGCTACTGCAAACGCCTTTTTATTTTGACCATTTTGATGAAGTTTCTTTTTTGCTGTGGTTTTCTTCGCAGCACCTCTGTGTGCCTTATTGAATTGTTGTTGTTGATCCATGAAAACGCCGAACTTCTGTGGTGAATAGTAAATGCAATTTTTTTATGGGCACACATCTCATCGATTTAAAGCGATGAGAAAAATATTAGAAGGGCGCAAATAGTTGGTCATGTGATCGTCCGTATATTTCCGCTGCTACTTACTGTACAAAAAAAAACTACCATATGGCTGCCAAAAAAAAAGTAGGAAAAGTATTGCACGCTATGTATACCAATCTAAGCAAAGTGAATTCAATGATAGCCGCTGATTAATGAAATTGCCAATTTTCCACTCATTCTATCTAATAAATCAAGCGGTAGCACTATGGTACTTTAATCAACACAAGATATGTAACCCCAAAAACTCAGCTATCCCATTCACAGGCTTCAAAATAACACGACAGTATAAAATCTCGGGATTCAATTTACCGGTATCCATACATTTTATAACTATTTCCCATTGTAATCATGGTAAAGTGGACTACCAGAAAGTAATTAGAACCGACTCTTCAGGATATATAGATTGGGATCGGCCCTTTTGCATGTTGAAGCCTAGATTGGGCGAAATGTTAACGTTACCATCAAATGATATAATTGGCGATCCTGAATTACGCGAAGAAGAAGAAGATGATGAGGATTCATTCGTGGGAATATTTGGGTTTATAATGTACAAAGGCAAAAAGATATCGCGGTTGATTAGAAAAAAGTTTGATTTGCAATTGGAAAGGCTTACTAATGGTAAATGGTTGGAATATACTGGTAAAAATAAGTATAAGCATTATCAAAATAAAGTGACCCAAGACCCGCAGGTTTCATTGGAATGGGAATCAAGAAACTTGGTGTGTTATAAAATGGCAAGAAGAAAGAAGTACGCCAAAAGAAAAATATCATTTTATATGCCACATACATTTGTTGGAGGCTTGTTTGAATGTCTATTACCGTCAGAAACCAAGAAGCAAATTTTCGCAAAATTTACCTCGCTGGATTTAGTTATTCAACTGTTTGAGTTTGAATGTGATCCAGCATTATCAAGACCCATATCTCCATTAATAGCAGAGGATTCTACTATGCAATGGTTTGAAAATAAGTTATACAATGTATTAAACCCAGGAATAGTTCAAACAATTCCGTATTTAACTACCCTGACTCCGTTAAATTTGAGATTTCTGACTAGTGAAACCCCAGATATGTTTAAAGATACGTGGGCCACCAAGATTGATGTCAATGAAAACTATGTATATCGTGAAGCCGATATACACTTGATAAGTAGAGCTATTGCGCATTCTGCGGATTTGTTGAATAAAATAATTGCTCCTATCGATTTCAACCAATTGATCAAATCATATAACAAAGCCAGTGAGAGGGAGAGCCCGGAAATGGAACAGTTATTGCAGGATGTTTCCTTCGATCAAAAAGTCAATTTATGGTTTTCCTTAATTGATGCAAGAATTGCCAAAAGAATACTATATAGGCTTGAAAACTTTTGGGATCAGTTGGATGAAGAAGACAGTGTGAAGTTAGAAACTACTGAAGTATACTCCCTAAATCATTCTCTGATAGTCCCAAATGGTACTAACCAAACATCAAAATTGTGAACTACGTGTAAGGCTCGGTGTAACTAACTATCTGGAATACAATGACAATATCTTTGTATGTATTATAAGAATGTTCATTATAGCAACTCACACAACTAATGCTGCACGGAAATTACCTTGTTTCGCTTTCAAATTCATGTTATTAACCATAAGAACCTAATTGCACAAAATCATGAGGAATTGTGGTTCGAAAAAAGGCTTAGAGCGTGCTAAGCTGAAAGTCATTTAGTACCTGGAAAGCTGACGCCAACGAAGGATCTGTTTCCTGTTCTTTGGGCTGGCTATGGCTATTGGAGTGCCTGACATTCGAGCGTGACTCAAGAATTTGTGTTCTGTTGAAATCAGATGTACGCAGATATGTAATTTGTAATTTGTAGAGTGGGTTGGTTGTTGCTGCGATATTTCGCAACTTCATTCTTAACTTATCACAGTTTTTTGCAGTCATTGCTAATGGAAAAGGAGGCAGAATCATTTTCTTTCTCTCTGTGGACACTGTACACATGTGTATAATTGTTTAATGCTTGTCGGCGACCTGTTAAATCGAATGATTACAAAGCTTTCTTATACTAAAACATGTACGATATTTTGTGAAGAAATAGTATTATCGTTGTATGTAAGTATACAAAAACAATGATAATTTTAATTTATCAACAATGAACCTGTCATTACTTTCTTTCGATTAGAAAATAAATGAACAATAAAGCTTCACTTTTCATAAATATACAAGGATCAATCAGGGCTCCACCATTATGTGTTTCGTGTGTTTTCATTTTTCCTATTGTATTGTGTTTATTGTATCTGCAGGTCGGCAATCTAACTGTGACAATCTGATGGAAGCACCCTTTTTCTTTGTATATCATCACAGAATCGCTTAAAGCTAAATCGGTTGTTGCTTTAATAGAGTAAATCAATTCGGTGTGCGATTGGAAAAATCAAATTGTTGTATATAAGAGGCCGAGTAAGAGGCTGAATAGCTCTCATTCAAATTTAAAGGCTTTCAATATATAATTGTAACAACAACCTATTATATTGTTAGAAGAGACCCTATGCTGCTTGCTGATGCTATCGGTGTTGGCTGATGAAAAGGGATAGTCTCAAGAGAAGAACACGGCAGTTATTAAATCTGATGATTTATATAATCTTCAAGTTTCGATAAGTGCAATTATCAAACTGCGGGGAGTTTCCTTTTCAAGAAATTTATCAAGACACTGATCATGGGAGATTGTGGCTTAATATCAAACATGGCTTGTGCTTGTTTGAGATTCCTAGCTTGTGTAGGATTGGTATTTGGCGTAATATCTAAAGTATCTAAAGCATCGCCAATTATAAACAAAAATATCTATGTATTTACGTAATTATAAATTATTGTCTAGAATACAAACTCTATTAATACAAAGTACGAAGCGTGTCCCAAATATACAATCTTTCAACTCTTTTCTCTTTTTTTTTTTTCTTTTTCTTTCTATGCTTTTTGCTTTCAAATAAACCCTTCAGTATTTGTAGGATTATTATTTGATATTGTCGATACAGTTGAATCGTTTCTTGAATGGTGGTAATTTGTAGGCTGGATATACGGGTTTCTGATTGGAGCTAATTCATCATACCCTTCTTTTTTTTCATCTGAATCTATTTCATCATTGTTATTCACTAATGTGTCATTTGCTCTAGTAACACTTGCCTTGTCTTTCTTTTGCGACTTCTTTTTGGAAAGTTTTCTTGATAATTTATCTTTCAATCTTGATCCAAGACCTTTATTTTCATCCTCCGAGTTCAACGATCTGGATTCAAGAATTTCATCAGTTGTTGCACCAGTTCTATCATTGCTTTCAATCGAAATGTCATTCAATTTATACATTTGAGATTCCCAATTTGCCGAATGGTCTTGTGCAGCAATACCCAATGCGGCCAATTCTCCAGATCCTCCCTTTGCACCGCCAGCTGGTAGAGAGTCATTTGAATACTTACCTGAATAATCTTTCTCTTTAATCGACAATTTCCTTTGAAATGAGAACCTATCATCTTTAGCTGGAGCAAATCTTGCATCTGGGTTCTTTGATATAATGGATAACACAATGAATACAATAATAACAATCAATAAAATCAATGAAAAAGCTGCATTTAAAATAAAAAATATCCAACCCATAATTGATCCAACTTGTGCAGGTTGTCCAAATAAATCTGAAAAGAACAAAAACAAAAATGAATTTATAGTAGTAACGATTGACATCATATAATTAATAATATTAGTCGCTTTATTCAAATATGGTCCCGTCCAAATTAAATATATCGTGTAAAATAAATCAACGATAAAAACAGGCAATACTGAAACTTTTCCCGCATTTTGACAAAATGCAATAAATATAACTTTAAACAAATTATATCCAGTCATAACTGCCCCAAACCAATATTTTTCAGCATGAAACATAGTGTAACAATATCCCCATTTATTCAATACTTTATTATCTCCATATAATAAAGCCGCAGGATTATTGAATTCTCTCTTTGACTCTCTACCAATTCTCAAGACATTAAATAATGACCATCCAATGACACAAAGCAACAAGATAATAAACAAAACTGCTAATACAATTACGGCAGGTGAATCATTTCTAGTGAATTCCCATAATGAAAACAAAACCAACTGTGTGAATCCAATATAAATATATCTCAATATTGACCCTTTCAAAATATTATGAAAACCTCTAAATGCATTGAATGATCTTGGATTAACTTTTCTGGATCTTGTTAATAATACAACTATAGATTTACCCAATATTAACAAGACAACCAACAAATAACCAATCAATACAAACCAAGTGTATCCTGTAGGAACAATTGACGTTGGCTCAATATTCGAATTGAATCCAATTCTTTCAATACCTCTTAAAACAATCAAATTTTTGTTTGACTTCAAGCCATAATCCAAATTCCTCTTCGCTATACCATGGAGGTATTCCATCGATCGTTTCATTCTTTGAACCATTATTTGCTTAGTAGTACCTAGAAAATAAGTTGTTGGATTACCACCAGTCAGTTGAACATACCATCTAAAAATATCTTGCATGAATTTGATTCTGATTAACCCCATGGACCATGCCAAGTTTTCGGACCATGAACTTGCAATTGGCGGAACTCTTTCAACGGCCTGCATAGACACAACCACAACACTTTGGAAATAAAGAAAAAGTGACACGGAATTTGCAGAGATATGAGAAGCAGCATTTGAATTACCAAAAGCTGACAACATTGCCGCAATAAGTAGACCCAACCCTGCAATAACCGCAGTTGCCCATTTGACACCTGTTTGACTAATAGTTTTGCCATTTGAAAAATTAGATTGGATACATGATAATTGTTCACCTGTATCTCTATCTTTAACAATAACTCTTACAACAGCATCGATATCGGGCACTTGATAAGCAATCCCCGGTATTTGATCAGAATATGTCGCACTAATGTATTCGACTGATTCAACTTTCAAGGACCCAGGGTAAATCGGGCAAAATTGTTTCCAGTCTAACGAACACATATCGAGATCTTTTTCGATAATTAAAAACCCATAAGCATAAACTTGAACATGTGCTGTGACATAGCCACTGATTTCAGTGGTTAAATCAAGAGAATATCTTAAGGATCTATCATCGGGATTAAAAGTTACATTGAAATATGATGGTGAAATCTGTGAATTTTCCATACATGTCACTAACGAAGTCGCTAAAAGTTTTCTTTTAGCCTGTGCTGTAGATACAAATAATGACAATAGCGTTACTATCGATATAAGAAGGTTTGCTAGCATTGTGAATATGTCTTGAATAGCCAAAAAAGTGGGCCCCTCTGTTATTGGCTTATTGTATTATGTAATGATGAATAGTTGATCTGTAATCAAATGGTGATTTTCGGCTTTTATTTCTTTTTCTTTTTTTTTCTTTCGCTGTATTTTTTTTCCTGTTGATCCCACCCGATACTGTAAGAAAACTGGTCTATAGGATGTGTGGGTTGGCGAACAGCTAGGGAATCTATTTTAAAGGCAGATCCTATTCTTTTGGTACTAGAATGTGTTGAAAGTGAATATAAATGTGTTCCGGTCTGTTGTAAGGCAATTGGTATGAAAATTTACCTGTAATAAAGCTGCACTACGCTATGATGTGTTGTACTATGAGAGCTATTACAATGCAGTATAGTATTAGCTAGCTTTATAATGGTTCCTCTCTTTGTGCGTGCTATTGTGTATTTCTCTCCTGTGGCAGCAAACTCTTTTGAATTCCGTGAGTGAAAAACTAACAACTAATGAAGGTGTGTTTTGTATTTATATGTGTATGTGAACTGTGATCCAAAAGGGGTCTTTTTTATTTCTATTTTTATTCTTATTTTGTTCTATGCAAGTTTTGTGCTTCTGCTGAATGAGTGAGAAGATCTAAGTCCCTATGGGATTTGATTGTTATTGAGACGAATAGGATGGTGTTGAAAATGATGACGTTAGTTTGATGAAGAGAAAGAAAAGAAGACATATATTGCAGACATAAAATGTATACAAGTCGTGAACCTGGCAGTGGTTCATATTATTACTGCATTATTGGTTATTGATTATGGTTACGGTTTTTATTTATGCTTTGTTTGTTGTTAATTATAGCAATTTGTTTTCAACCCTCGTATTTAAAAACAACACAATGATTATAGTCATGTGATCACAGTAATTCAGCTTATCGGATATCACTTTAGAAATAAGAAAAAATAAGTGTCTGACAGTACTACATATTTTTACATCGTGTTGGCGGTCGTGCTGCTCTAATTGTAATGACGTCAGCTACTGCTAAACAGTGTTGATTGATGTGTGTTGATAATCCTACTACTGATATTCTTTGAAAGCTAAATTATAGATTGTCTTGAGCCAAATGAAATATTCCAAGTACATGTTTTCACTAGTTTATTGTTATTATTATTCTATACATCACACATACATGTACCATAACCCAACCATCCACTTGAAGCGGAAAAGGAAAATACGGGCGCACGAAAACACTAACACGCTAACGCGAAGATTGGAAATTGATCGGAATATTTTTATTAATCAAAACGTGTCTGTGTTCAGTTAAACAAGACAGCCAGATTAATTGACTGAATAGCACAATATTCTATGCATTGATTTCAGGTGAAGATCCAATTCTGGGGAAACTCTTTTGGCCCAGTTTTGAAGCATTCTCGAATATTCATCTCGTTTTATTGCAGGTGTCAGTCATAATTGATTCTTTTTGCCTTTATGATGATGCAAATCAATTGAATGGTTACTATAAGCCACAATGTGTGTTAAGGGACTCCATTAGGCTCTCAATGGCGGCAATCATTTGATCTCACTTTTGAATGTAGATGGCACCACGTTTTCGCTGTCAAACAGTATGATTATTAATAAGTTTGTATGGTGCTCTCGCCTGTTGGTTTGTCAAATTACGAGTGTAATGCAAAGTCTATCTTTGTACAACCTGATGGGAGCTTAAAAGCTCTTCTCTACAGTTTTCCCTTATCTGGGCATTGGAGTCTTTTTAAAGCTGACCTTGTAGATTGAAGTGGAAGCTGATCAATTCTTTTACAGCACATCATTTCTTTTACAACACATAATCAGAAATTGATTGAATTCAACCATTTTAAATTCCAAATACTACATTTAATCATTCCTTATCATGCCATTCATAATTTTCACATAGCAACGATTGTAATCCGTCTCATACGCGTTACCTTTGTCGCTAGTAGTTGCCTGGTGTAACCGTTGTATATTATACTGGGTGAATGAAAAAAGAAGTGTTCAGTTTTGCACGTCCACTCCATTCTAAAATTTATGCTAAACTTGCTTAAACTTAACTTAGTTAAACCAGGTTCAACTTAGCCAACCTAGACCTGACTAACTCATCGCCATTTAACTTGGTAACTAAGTAAGTGAAGTACTAAGTGAAAAGAAGGAAACGGTGAAAAAAAAAAAAAAAAAAACTGGCTGAATCAAATAACAAAATAATTCAACTAGTTTACAATTGGCCTACTTAACAACAATACAGAAAAAATATAGAACTCAACTAGCCACTACTACTGCCACTAACTAGGACTTTGTTTGCTAAATTAATTACTTTCTGTATTATCATACATTAGCTTACCTATTCACAATAGATATAAAATATTTCAAGAAAAACCAAAAACGTCATTTACTTGGACTAGCAATCTGCAGTATCACCTATAAAGAATTGGAAGTTCTACGGAATCAAGCTTTATATTTACCTTGGTCTAACATTGTTTAACCCACGTTATCCCAAGATTCAATCTTTTGTGTGAGTATGACTACTTATGTTAAAGATGTTAGTGAGATACCGAATTTGAAGCCTCCACAAGAAACTTTTGTTGATGATCCATCAGATTTGAGTGAAATCAATCTCGATGAATTAATATTTGATTTGACTCATGATTTAAAGAATATTAATAGGTTGCACATTTTCCACTCAATTTTTATATTAAGTAGAGTTTCACATTTTATTATCAAATTACAAGAGAATCCTGAGTTGTATACAAAGTTTAGGGAGCAACAATTGGTCAAATTGAATATAGAAGATAAGATTGCCACCAGTAGATTTGTCGGGTTGGATAGTACTAGTGTTTTGGACAGGTCAAGCACTCCGCCTTTAAGTCCCCCTTTAAATTTTGCTCGAATAAATAAAGAAGTTGAAAATGAGATGAACAAAGAATTAGGAGAAGAAGTTGATGGTACACCGGATTCACTAAATAAAGAAACAGGTTATGAATCAATACGTAGTGACGACATTGATGATATAACGTATAATTATGACGACCCGGAATCAGATGAACCACCTCCTTTCATTCCAATAGAGTCTCTTGTGGAAACAACGAATTTATCACCAATAATAAGCCCAATAGCTGACATGAATTTGAACAAATTGAAATCAGAAATTTTGCGTCACCAACAGTCAAAAAACAAACCAAATCATCAACACTTGTTGAAGATATTCAATCTATTTAAAATCCCGTCGTTAACCATCGATCAGTTCTTACTACGCATCAAACAATATTCTCCTTCAATATCGGTGAGCTCGTATTTACATTCGGCGTATTTATTGTACAAAATGACGATCATATTGGATATAGTACCATTGAACATGAATAACGTCTACAGGTTCATTGTGGGGTCAATAAGATGCTCTACAAAAATGATTGAGGATATTTACCAGAAACAAAAAACATTTAGTAACGTTGTGGGTGTAAGCTTGAAAGATTTGTTTAAAGTTGAAGTTGGATTCCTCTATTTGACTAATTTCAATTTAATCATTGGAGAATTATTATTGGATAATTTTTTGATGAATGATTTTAAGGATCTATGTGTGTTTATGAAGGAATGCTTGCCTGATGTTTATAATGATGTAAAATAAATAGAGATTTTTGTATACAAAATAATAAAAGTTTTGGGTTTCATTGAAAATTCAAGAGTTCTATTCGGCAGTGATTTGAGTAGAAGATAACGCGTACTGCAACATCACACTAAACTTAAATAATGAAAGCTTCTTTAAGTTTAGAAGCAAAAACTATCGATTCTTACACAAACAACGACACATCCTTGAAAAAGTGTAGATCCGTTTGTCTTTGAAGCCCTTCAAGTATCAATACTACCTAGAAGACAAAGAACGTATTATTCGGGCTTATAAAGTATACTTTCACCACATGTCCTCAAGGTAAACAAACCAAACACAGCCTTTGCGATTCAGATGTCCATCTCTTAATTCCTGCTACATGACTCGACATTAAGCAGCGTTGCTCAGTTTCGTCAAGTGATTAAGTATATCTACAAGCTGCATATGAGTCACTGAGATGCAACTCCAGAGTGGCTTTCAGCCGCATGTTCAGTTCATGTGTTCAGGGATAACTTGTAATCAGCAGTCCTGGGCCAAACCACACTTATCTCCACACTAATTGTACTTCATCCCCATGCTATCCAATCCTAGCTAGCTTGAAGCGACCATGTCAAGGGTAAACTAAGAAATTTGATTAGCAAAAAATAATTGACTAAATTGTTCGTCAAGAACCATCGTACAAGCATACAATGCCAAAAAAATAATTGCAGCTTCTGTGGCTCGAACACAGTACCTCCAGATTTCAGAGTTAATCTTCAGTCTGACGCTCTCCCAGGTGAGCTAAAGCTGCATTTTTAAAGAAAGAACCCACGCCGGGATTCGAACCCGGAATCCTTTGATTAGAAGTCAAAAGCGATAACCATTTCGCCACGCAGGCATTTCTCTGATGTAAAAGTGAACCATCTATTAAGTTCTGCTTTTAACGTCAGAGCCCATCATCATATAGATTATCGCATAGTACTTTATGTGATTGATACGGTATCGTTAGGAAAAAAATGGTCAACATGTGGTAACAGACGTAATTTTGCCTACTTCGATAATAAATTTCTCGTACTGAATCAATATATTAAATATATAATTTCTGAAGTGATTCTATCAATTTCTAGTCCCAAGGAATTTCTTACCCTTTATATATTTATCGGTTACCTGCTCTGATATTCTTTATTCCTTAGAAGCCTACACAGACGCCTCAGTCCCCTTTCCAACAATAGACTTTAACTAGGCAAAATCGCTCCAATGTGACTTGCGTTTCACTGTGCTGTTTTGTATGTTACACTTCACATGTGTTATTTCTCCAGAACTTGATTTCTCCTCGGGTACCACCACTTTTACTTTTTCAACTAGTTTATTCTAAACACGTCTGTGTTAATGGAGTCTTGAATGAACTAGTGGGGTAGATTAACGAGGCTTGAGGTGATAAAGGGGCTTTCGCTTGAGCTTGCATTAATATGCAATCTCCATTCCCTTATGTACGATCAATAGAAAGAAAGGATGAAAATGATGAAATATATATGCACAGGTCGGACAGGCCAAGTCACTGTACATTGAGAACCTCATTAACTGACAGTTTCTGAATTGACCTTAAGTTCAGATAAGGTTTAGGACATTTGGATTGGTATTGAGTATACAGCCCGAAGCAGTTTCAGGTATTGGATACAAAGGTTCGTGGAAGCATATCATAGGCATACTTCTAGATTATTATGCCATGACAAACAAGTTAATGATAAATAGATCAATACATCAAATTCTTGAATTAAGATAAGAATCTGAAGAATATAAAGACGAGTATACATCCTATTGGATTATATAGAAGTATATTGATGGAAAAGAATTGAAGTTGTATCATTGTTTTACCATTATTGTTATTCTTGATTTCGTAAATAGTCATTATAATTGATCCAAAACATAACGCTTTTGTAAGGAAGGATTAGCAGTTGCTGTGATTCTAGTTGTTAACATGCTAGTATGTATGAGGTAAAAGATATAAAGTTAACAAGGCGAGATCTAAGAAAAGAGTTCAGTTAGAGTTGGAAGAATAGATATCAAGTATAAAGAGGTGGTGGTTAATCATCACCATTTACATACCTTAATACAACTACTAAGTCAAAATAAGCCACTTCCGTTATACTTGAAAGCAAGCGGGCCCGATTAGTTATTAATCGTATAAGGTTTTGATTTTGGGTGCAAAACTTAATTCTATTGCAATAAATTATTTTGCCAAATAGCAAATACTTCAATAGGTAGTTCGAAAAGTCAAACAAGAATATTCTGCTGTTATTCATGATGAAGATCCAACAATACTTATCAATAATCGCTGCAAAACAGATTTCGTAGGAGATGTAATCCAGATCACGGTAGTATTTGTGAGAAAATAGTTGTTTAAGTCGCTTGTCAAGAGCTTGTTTCATTGTTGATGTAAAGGAGGAATTGATTTATATATTTTTCCTACAAAACAAGAATTGTTGCTGTGTATTGCATCATTTTTTTTCCTATACCTGTATTCAGATTTATGTATGCTCTCGAACCCATGTAGAGTGCTTAAAAGAAAACAGTATTGTACGGCAAATAGAACAAAAACTGAGTATTTTTTATTCAATGCTCTACCAAGAAACTCTGAAAAGCGACCTATGTGATATGACAAATTTGAGAGAATCAATTAGGAATAACGCAGTGTCAGTAACATCCTCATATATCTATATCTGCAAATTTAAAGCCAAAATGATGACGAGTTGAATATGCGCGTATACTAATATGTAGATGCAAGGAATTCAAAGCACTGTGTATCCATAAAAACAAGAAAAGAAGGAAGTTCAGAAAACTAAATGGTCGCTAGATTTAAAGCAGTACCGCTTACTTATTTGAAAAGATTGCTCAAACCTACGGGTGAACAATCGACAGTAATAATGGTTTAAATATCACCGCTAGGAAGTGTATTTTCAGTTGCACAATTTGAAAGGAAGCAAGGAATCCATTTAAGAGGTGACAGAAGAAGCAGACAATTAAGGAATTTAGAATAATTGTTTGCAAAAGTTCTTAAATGGTCCTCCGATGTGATATATGTTGGTGACATATTAATTTGAAGGGGTGAAGCATCTTTTTTGTGACAAATCCACAAAAAAGATTTAGGGGGTGGTAATATGGTAGCACTAGAAATATTTGAAAGCCGGTAGATCTGTTCCTCTTCGGTCGTATATAGAGTAGCTTTGACTAGTAGGAAACAAACCAAAATATGCGAAAAAAGAGTAAAGCATAAATTAAAGTATGTATCTAGATAATCTACAACGTACAATGAAGTTTGGTGTCGAGTGAGTATTTTACCTGTAAGAAGATAATAAACTTCATCTACTCACTAGACTAGACCAGAAATATAATCCTTAGTTTTTATTACTCAAATAACACAGTGTTAGTCATCTTCATACTTGGGTAAACTTTTCTCGTCCAACTTTGGTGTATGGTTAGCACCTTTTCAGTGTTGCACCACCTGCGGCAAACCGCATAAAAATCGCTCAACCGGTATGTTCACCCCGGCTCAAATTCTAGGCTTACTTGTGAGGGTTTATTCAAGAACAACTAGTTTTGCAAGTCAATACTAGAAATGTCACATTTGTTGTAATGGGGAGTAATCCGATATTGAAGCAAAAAGCATATTGAAACAAGAAGCATTAGTATATGAAACCAAAACAATGTGTCAGATTTTTTCTGTGTACACAAAATTAGCAACGTATTCTCCTGATAAGATAAGAAGGTGGAAGGTAAAACAACTGCATGAGCATAGACCAGCTACAGTTCAACGAGATTAAATTAGTTGTAAGCATCTTTCCAAAGGTCACTGATGATATACCCCCTGGTGCTATTCTGTGACTAAAAGACGTAAAAAGTGAAAACAGTGAACATCGCAAACATAAGATAAGCAAAAACATAAACCCACCAAAAACAATATAAAAGAGAGGCGGGGTGAGTCACTAAAACCAAATACGTCATATTAAATCAAAACACCTCGTTTCTCAATTTGTCCTAACCACAATAAGGACAGCTTCCCAATTCTTATAAAAGCTTTCCCCTTTTCAAGTATTGCATTAAATGATATCAAGTAGAATTCGTACCGTGAAACATCACTCAATGTCACTACCCCACGTTCCCCGTAAGCAACAATCAAAACACGCTATACTAATTCCATCTCAACTAAACACTTTATTACATTCTGACAAACATATTAAATACCATTTCTACAGTTTAGGTGGAGATTTCATACGATTGGCTTCCTACCGCCGATTTAAGCAATTGTTTAGAGTTGGTGGTGGGTCATTGGTGAAGGAAGTAGTTTTTGACCTATCCACGTTTTTGAAACGAGAGTTGAACGACGAGAAATCGTCCACTCACAGACAACTCAAGGATTTTTTGACATCGAATGACACGATTTTGAAGAAAGAGACCTCGATGATATTGTGCGATCATCATTTTGGCTTGCGGAACTGGCTTTACATCATATTTGGATATATGTTGCAAAGTTACACTGAAGAAGAGATTGACGCATGTTTGGATCACATAATAGATATGTACTTGGAGGCTAGAAAGAATAGAATATCAATTGATGACATGAGAATAATTCGAGATAAAAGAGATCGTTTCACTTTAGCTGCATTCGAGAATTACATTGAAAAGGTCAAAATCCGAAATGATTTACTATTCGAGACGAAGACAAAATACGTCTCTTTCACTGAAGCTTACAATAGACGAATCTACTTACCACCTTTACCTAGATTGAATAGTAGAGAGCTATTAGTCAAGGCATTAATGCACAAGGAATTCTACCGATTGTTGTTGGATCCAAGGCATTCCTTTGCTAAGAAAATGTTAGAGGAGGACTACGACCTCGACTTTAGTGAGTACGGCATTGTTCGTAAGGAAATCTCCTTTCTTGATGGATTAGGAGACTTGTTCTTGGCACAGGAGACGTCAAAGCTAATTTATGATCTATGTCAGGATGGCGTCAATGTAAACAGTACAACATACCAGTTACTAAGGATGATACTAGCTACAAACACATTAATGTCAAAATTAACAAAAGCATACAACTTGTATAAGGGTTTGGATGATGAAATAATCAACACTCGAATCGCTAACGAATGGTTACCTTACACAACCACTGGTAACTTACTGAATGAAAGAGATGAAGAGGAGACAAGAATTTATGAGGAGGAGTTTTTAGGTGACTTTTTCGAGTCTTATATGGCTGCTTTACTCATTGAACAACCTGACACTGCTAAATCATTTATCAGAGAAATTTACAAGAGATTGTTACTGGTCATTACTGAGACTTTACCACCTGAAGTGACGTATCAGAACTGGACAATTGGCATATTAGGTCGAAATATTTATGGTAAAAAAGCCACTGTTTGATTTTGCTAATCGATTTCACTAAGGTCGTTTTTTTTATAGTTAGTTATAACATAAATACTGCGAAACAAAATGCGATAAGAAAATAATAATATAAAATATACAAAGCTAAAATCTAGTTAATGACGAAAATAAATTGCTCTTCTTTCTTTGAATCAGTTTAAGCCTCTTTGATGAAAGAAACTTTGATTCATCATCAGTATCATCACTGTCACTGTCGGAACTCTCACTCTCATCGGAAGAAGAGTCAGCAACACCTCGTGGCGAATCAGTTGCTGCACTCGTTAAAGGTGAGGCAGTTTTTGCAAATGTGGTACTTGGTTTTGCTTTTGGTGTAGAATAGATATCTTTAACATCTGGTAATCCACGACTTACTAGATCTTTCAATGAAGACAATAACGGCTTTTTCACTGGTGTAAATGATGTGATATTTTCTCTCGCAGCGGCTTCCGATTGAATAATCTCACTTTGAACAGTTTCATTTTGAACAGCCTCACTTTGAACAGTCTCACTTTGAGTAATTCTAGGTTCAATATCAGAATTAGGTAAGCTTGAGTTCTTTTCCCGTGAACCAGGTATTGTCGGAGTTGAATCATTTCTAAAATTAGTTGCATTTGTTCTTTTTGCAGGCATTGAGGCTATTAATCTTGGTTTTTTCCTCGCATTTTCTTCCTCTTCCGCTTCATCTCTGGAATCATCATCACTTGATCCGGAAGAAGATTCATCATAATCTCTTTTGTCATTCCGCGGAGGGGGACTGGAGACTGGTGCAGCACTGTCTTTTTTTTTAAATACATCACTATTAGGCTCCGATATTTTACCTTTTACTTGTTCATTTATCTTATGTGTTTTTTCAGCTTCACTTGAAATTCGATCTTTGTCAGTGACTGATAATGATACTTCCAGTGTCGTATTTGGTTTCATTATTTTATCACTATTTGCAAATGAATCGTCGAATGGCTGAAAAGATTGCTGCTTTGGTTCTTGTTCCGGCTCTTTGTTAGTTATTGGTGAATTACATGTATTAAATAACTGTGCTTTTGATTTATTGTATGATAAAGTCACTGTTTTAGTACCTCCATTGGATGCTGCAATGGTAGGTCTTTTTTCATTTGCTTTTGATCCGACTGGCTTACCAACCAGTTTAATGGTCGATTTAGAAACAATAGGCTTTGCAGCTCTACTACTATTGACTTCGGTTTGCTTTTTTGGTTGAATTTTACGTTTCACAGGAGTTTTACGTTTTGTTTTATTAGATGATTGTTCTTCACTATCTTCTGGATTTATAGCATTTATTTCCGAGTCCTTTTCAAAATACTTTTTATTGTCATCTATATTCAGCAGAAACTGTTTTCTATCAGTTAAATCTAATCTTGGGTCAATAGCCAAACTTATGTAAAAACTGTCATCTTTAAAAAGGTCATCTGAGATAGAAGCAGGAATTTTTTCAAATTGACTACCAACTTTTAACGCATCTAATCTTTCCTTGAATTTACTTATTCGATAATTTAATTCGAATACTTGATTTTTCCTCCCAGAGACTGCTGTTTTTTCAGACTTTCCCTTGTCTTCACTTGCTGTAGGTTTGTTTGCAGGAGTGCCTTTTTTTACTTTTGGTTTAACAGACTCTTGATGTGGTGATTCTTCATGGTCTTTTTCTGTTTCAGACTGTTTATTTAATTCTGAAGGTAATTGCTTTCGCCCAGCAGACTCAGAAGATGAAGGCAATTGAGATTTTCCTATTTTTCTCCTACTTAAACTACTATCCGATTCATTTAATTTCAAAGCAGCTTCTTTGGCCGCATTTCTTTTAGATCTAGCTAGGTTCCAATCAGGATTTCCTTCAACAGTATTGATTTCTAAAGATTTCAAAAGAGCTTGTGCATGAGCTGATTGAATTTCATAAGGAGATTCTGGTGGAGGTTTGCTAATAGACTTGTTTTTAGTTGCTTTAGCTTCTTCACTATTAAAAATATCAATGATTGCTTCTTTGGAAAGCTTATCACTTTTTCCATCACCATGTCTTAAATTTAAGCTTAAATCAGCTACTTCACCATCCGATGACAATACAGTTTTGCTTGTTTTGCGTTTCACTTGCAGAAGTTTAGCTACTAATTGCTCGTCTTCTGACAAGTGGTCAGAATAGTCGGAATTGTTTACTTTGGTTGCACTGGGCGGCATCGTAAGCATACCCGAAGTTATACGTTGGCGAGAACTTGAGGCAGGAGTATCATTGATCTTTTTCTTTGGTGCTTTACTATCATGGTTTGAAGGAGGTGGAGCTAACGAAACAGGCGACGAAGTTGGTGACATATTGTTCTTATTTGGGGTAAATCTCTCAAGGGACTGGCTTCTAATAGCCATATCCTCAGTATAGGGGCGTTTATGGTTGGTATCGAATGAAATGGGTTGAATTGATGTCGCTGCGCGTGGTGGTGTAGGACTACCATGGGCATTTGTTTGAAATTGATTGTCAACAATAACTCTCATCAAGTCGTTATTTTCAAAAATATCTTCAACTATAAAATCGGTATCAAGATCACATTCAGAATTATCTTGAAATGATAAAATGTTCAATTTCGATTCATAAGGATACAATTTCCTATATCTTTGTGATAGTTCCTGGCCTATATCATTCAATTGAGTTTTCGGGTCGGCTAAATGTAGGAACTTTTTGGCAATTAGTGAATTGATATCTTTTGTAGGTAATAATGCATATTCTTGTGGAATAAGACATACCTGAAGTTTCAATTTGCGCATGGTAATAAATTATGATAGACTGAAACTGAAAGCTTCGTTGATGATTATACTTGATTAGTGCTGTTTCACCAACCCTTCTTGACTTGATATATGTGTGGACTGACTAACTGACTAACTGATGTATTGATTGTCTGATCAATCGTTTGTACAGTTGGTGATGGCCTGTTTATCTTTTACTGTATTGGTGTGTATTTTTCTATCAAAAAAAATACATCGAAACTATTTACACTTGGTCTACAAACATACAAACCAGCAGAGACAGGTTTAGGCTGACTAATAGTCTATATATTAATGGCACACTCGCGTAACCAGCATTCACTTTACAATAATACTTCGACAAGAGTTCATTCCTCTGTGTCTATGCCTCCAAAGATTTCATTAATTCTTTTGACTGTAAGTTCATTCTTTGCTTTCTCAATACTTCTTCCTCAATATCAAATTCTTCTTCAAACTCAACAATATCACTCAAATCGGGTTGTTCCCAATACGGCCCCCAAGATATAATCTCGCCATCAACCGTACCACCATAATATTTACCACTAAAAGGTCCTCCATTAACCATTGAACAAGTTCTGCCCACGTTTTTTGTTCCTCTTCTCGATAATCTACTTTCCAATAACCCATCAATTGCTCTGAAAATAAAAATATCACCACTCTCTGATGGAAACAAAAGGTATTGCATTTCTGTTTCGCCTTTGGGATTCAATAGTATTGGGATTGTTTGCGGGTATTTATTTCTGGTCAAGGGTCCAAAATTGATCAATTTATTTATCGGTGGATAATCTGAGGAAACCATATCCCAGACTCTTATTTTATCGTCGTTGCCAGCTGTATATAAGGTAGTACCTGACTCATCCCATATTAACCCATTAACCGGCCCCAGGTGTGCTTTAACTGAAGATTTCCTAAGGTTATCTTTACCGCCACCAGTTTGTGTATTTGTTCTTAACATGTCCAATCTACACAAACAGCTTTTACTTCTTCTGATATCCCAAATTCTAACTTCACCATCATATCCACCGGATACTAAAAGATTTGGATCTAGTGGGTGCCATTTAACACTTAGTGTCTTACCCTTGTGTCCCGATAATGTATGCGCACTCGATGTAGATTTCAAATCTAGTAACCTAATGAACGGATGGTCGCTAGCAGTTGCAATTAATGATTTTGGACCGCATATATCTATAGAATATATACGATTCGTCAAATCAAATGTGTGTACAGGTTGCAATTCATTAGTATCCCACACCTTCACAGAATGATCAAAGGATGACGACACAAATAACCCGGTATCATAAGGCCACCATTGTATTGCAGATATACCAAATTGATGATGTGATTTTCTCGGTATTGTGGCAATATTGCTATATGTTGTAATTGGATTATCGTAATCGAATGCATCAAAAGTTGAAGGATGTTTAATTAAGTTTGCATCAACCTCATTTTCCTCACGTACAGTATCCTGTTGTTTTAGATCCCACAATTTGATTGAAGAGTCCCCACATCCACTTAAAAGATATTGAAAGTCATTAGATTCTAAAGATAAAGTATTCACCAGTGCATTTTGATGACAATTTATGGGAAATACGTTATATTTAGCGGTCTGATATAGTCGAGATGAATAATAACTTTCTGTAATTATAGATGCAAACTCTAGTGGGGAGACAGTACCAATGGCTCTATCTAGTAGTAAAGATTGCATGTCATAACTGAATTGATTCTTATCTCTGGGTCTTAGGTGGCTAGAGAGATTGACAATTGACAAAGGTCTCTCGAGAATTTCAACTCCTGCATCCAAAAAGAGTACCGCTCTTTATGGTGTACAATCTTTAAGGTTACAACACGACAGAAAAATTTTCGTTTCAAATCTACCCACAACTACTCGCCTATACCTATACAATACATACACACGGTAATTAGAAAATGTTAGATATTAATGCATTCCTTGTAGAAAAAGGAGGAGATCCAGATAAAATCAGAGCCTCACAGAAGAAAAGAGGTGCCTCAGTTGAGTTAGTCGATGAAATTATCAACGATTATAAAGATTGGGTTAAGGTTAGATTTGACTTAGATGAACAAAACAAAAAGCTCAATGCGGTACAAAAGGAAATTGGTAAAAAATTCAAGGCTAAAGAAGACGCTTCGGGATTGATTGCTGAAAAGGAAAAATTAACCAACGAAAAGAAGGAATTAATCGAAAAAGAAGCAAAGCAAGATAAAGACTTGAGATATAAAGTAAACCAGGTCGGAAACTTGGTGCATGATTCAGTTGTTGATTCAATGGATGAGGCAAATAATGAATTGGTCAAAACCTGGTTACCTGAAAATTACAAGAAGCCAGAACAGATCGCCAGTGCAACAGGAGCACCAGCTACCTTATCTCATCATGAAATTTTGTTAAGATTAGACGGTTACGATCCGGAAAGAGGTGTGAGAATTGTTGGACATCGTGGATACTTTTTAAGAAATTACGGTGTATTTTTAAATCAAGCGTTGATTAACTATGGTTTATCATTTTTAGCTGCAAAGGGGTACGTTCCATTACAAGCACCAGTTATGATGAACAAAGAAGTTATGGCAAAAACTGCACAATTATCACAATTTGATGAAGAATTATATAAAGTTGTTGATGGTGAGGATGAAAAATATTTAATCGCCACTTCAGAACAGCCAATTAGTGCTTATCATGCTGGAGAGTGGTTTGAAAGTCCTCAAGAACAATTACCAATAAGATATGCCGGTTTCTCATCCTGCTTTAGAAGGGAAGCTGGATCTCATGGAAAAGATGCATGGGGTATATTTAGAGTTCATGCATTTGAGAAAATTGAACAATTTGTATTAACAGAACCAGAGAAATCATGGGAAGAATTTGATAGAATGATTGGTGCATCTGAAGAGTTTTATAGATCTTTGGGATTACCTTATAGAGTTGTGGGAATTGTATCAGGAGAATTAAATAATGCTGCTGCAAAGAAATACGATCTAGAAGCTTGGTTCCCATTCCAACAAGAATACAAGGAATTAGTTTCTTGCTCAAACTGTACGGATTATCAAGCAAGAAATTTAGAGATCAGATGTGGTATCAAGCAACAAAATCAAACTGAAAAGAAATATGTTCATTGTTTAAATTCAACATTGTCAGCCACAGAAAGAACTATATGTTGTATATTAGAAAATTACCAAAAGGAAGATGGTTTGGTTGTTCCTGAAGTTTTGAGAAAATACATCCCTGGTGAACCAGAATTCGTTCCTTTTGTCAAAGAATTACCAAAGAATTCAACTTCACAAAAGAAAGCAAAAGGTAAGAACTAGATTATTTTGTAGAAAGACTATATTATCACTCTAGACTTATACTGTAATTGTATAAATTCAAATATAAAGAATTGTATATTTTTTCCTTTTTTTTTGGTGTACAACCATAAATAAGTCGAGGCTGTTGGAAAATGATGACCCTGAGATCGAGGTATTTCGTACCGAAAACAATCCAGATATTCTGTACAAAAACCTTCCCATTCTTTCACATTTTATTTACAGGGATCGACGAGACGAGAAATGAGTGCGTCGAAAGAAAATTATTCAGAATATAGAACATCATCCCCACCAGAATACGCACCTCCTTCGCAATCATCGCGATCAGATCAAGAATCAGATGTGGGTTCCATACAAAAAGCAAGCCAGAATCAAATAGGTACATGTTGCGGCGATTGCTGGAGTAATTGCTTTGGCTGTTGTACTGGCCAAAAGAATTATACAGATTCCGATAAATCTTTCTTAGGTAACATAATGGTTATTTTAGCTTGTGGCGCGGCAATTGATGCAGGGACATCATAAAGATTTTCAGCCTTCACAAATACGGCTAGACGTTTGCTGGGTTTTTGGCTAATGGTGTGGTTATCAAATAGGTAGCGGTACACGTGACGCCAAAGGATTGTACATCGAGTGCTTCTTTATTTTTACAAGTGATGGTCTTTTTTAGGTAAAAGTAACATTTTGCATAGTTTATAGGTTATAATGATATTGCTAGGTTGCGTGCTTTTCAAACTGTTCTAGGACATGGCACACTGAGTCAACCTATCTGCCTTTGATAAGAGCTGATAAAACTTGATCTTTAATTAGGAAACGCGTTTTTCATATCGAGGTCGTAATTGCGATTATAAAAGGTCCCCTGTTAATGATTTCTTGTACGATTCTATTGGTGAAACATTTGTTTTCCCATCCTGATGGTAAATTCTGGTAATTCTGGTACACTGGGATTGCTACATAGTCGCCGTTCATTTAGAACAGTATCTTATACTATGTTTCGCTTAAAATGCATGCTTTAAAATATGGAATTTGACAGTTTCCTAATTGGGATTAAAGCCGAGCTTCTACCGAAACTAGAGAAGATTTACATGACGTGTGTACACTCGAGCCCCTTGCAACTGTTATGGAACCCCTTAACCCTGAAAGCAACGTTATATAAAGTGATTGACAATCCTCAGGCCTTCCAGTTGTTTTCATGATCAGTTAACTCAACCTCACATGAATAATGTCATTCTTAGCTAGAGAACATGAAATTAAGGGCCAAACAGCTCTCATTACTGGTGGTACCAAGAATTTAGGCGGTGCAACTAGTAAAGAATTAGCAAGATTTGGAGCTAATTTATTTTTGCACTATAGATCAGACCCTGGACAGGCTGAAAAGTTTAAGGAAGAAATCATTAAAGAATTTCCAAATGTCGACGTGGAAATATATCAAGGTAAATTAGATAAAGCAGGTGATGTTGCTGAATTATTTGATGCCGCTAAAAAGAGATTTGGTCGTATTGATATAGCCATTAATAATGTCGGAGAAGCTCTCAAAAAGCCAATTGTTGAAGTTACAGAAGAAGAATTTGATTCATTAAACAATAAGAATAACAAGATTGCTTTCTTTTTCATCAAGGAGGCGGGAAAGCATTTAAATGATAACGGTAGAATTATATCGATAGTCACTTCGTTATTAGCAGCATACTGTGAATCATATGGTGGGTATGCAGGCACAAAAGGTTGTGTTGAGTACTATTCTAAGTCAGCTTCGAAAGAATTGCATTCGAGAGGCATAACTGTTAATTGTGTTGCTCCTGGTCCTATGGACACCCCATTATTGTATGGACAGGAAACTAAAGAAAGTATAGCTTATTTCAAGACTGTTGGTTTGCATGGAAGATTAGCCAAAGTTTCTGATATTGTTCCGATTATTAGATTCTTGGTAACCGAAGGTACTTGGATGACGGGTCAAACGTTGTATGCTTCGGGCGGATTTACTGCTCATTGAGAAAAGTATCGCTCTTTATACATGTATGAGCATTGATGGAAGTAGTAATTTTATTATGACATGCATAAATTGAATGGTTGTAGTAATCTTGTGTTGTCGATTTGCAATTGCACAGTTTGTTGTAGAACATTCTCTAAATTCGTCTATTAAAATGTATTTACCTCTAGGCACACATAGCTTCAGCACATTCTTCCGCACAACAACAGCAAATTATAGCAGCACAGCAACCACAGAATGAAGAACAACATCCACCATTGTTACTCTGTGGTTGTTGTTGAACATACATTGGTTGAGGTTGTTGATAATAACCTTGTGGTGGTGGTGGACCTTGTTGATAATAACCTTGTTGAGGTGGTGGACCTTGTTGGTAGTATGACTATAACTGTTAGTATAATGGCATTGAGTTGCAATAACAAAACGCTAATGTGTTTATCGTGCAGTTCCGAATCAAAGAAAAAAACCAACTCGAGAAAAACCTGGTTCAATTTGCTGTCAACAAGATGGCGATGCGTTGGATCAATAATACAACCAGGTGACACCTATCCAATCTCTAATGAAGCGCTGGTTTGCGGTACCCTTTATGCAAACCGTCTATTGAACTTCCGTTTGAAGGTGAAGTGTAAATTTTGGCCAAACGTTAAACATGGACTCGGCGAGCAGTAGCAACACACACAATGCTCTCTCCAGAATGGGTTTCAACATACCATTAGAAATCAACCAAATAAATTAAAGCACCAAATGCTAGATTGAAAGAAAAAGTACAATTAGTTTCTAGAAGAATAGTCGAAACTAACTGGCAAAGAAATAAGAATAATGATTCTAAACAAAAATAGAAACAAAACAAAAAATCAAAAATCAAAAATATAAAAACAATTTCGAAGTGATCAGAGTAATTATGGAATTCATTTTCCTTTATAATGAGATAGAATTTTCTAAAAAGAGAAATATTCTTCTGTGACTGTTTCGTCTCAGCCTGCGACGCCAAGTAAACGCACACACAAGGCTTTGATTGAAAGAACAATAATGACGACTTCCACAACTTACACAAAAAATCGTGTCATTTGTATAATTGCATAAGCCTTCTTTATGGACCTATAATATATAGCTATAAATAGGAAGGATAACCTTACCTTTATTAAGCTTTTCAACCAATCAACACGATATTTAAGTATAGTAAATCAAAGTGAGACCTATGCAATGCTCTATTATTGTGCAAGGTGAGGAAAAAAAAAAGTAAGACAAGGCCCTTTCCGTATTATCAACCCATAGTACAGCTTAGATTGATGATATCATATTCGTCTAATCCATACATACAATGGTCGTATAATATTCTTTTTTTAGCCTCTGTTTAGCAGTTTTTTGGTTCCAACACACCTTGCAATCGAGACTTGATAGGGGCCCCGGTGGTTCACTTGTAACAAGAACATAAATTATCAAAATCTATATAAAACCTTTACCCTCGATGTTGTTGACCATCAACAAATGACATGGCTTCTTCCTTGTTAATCTCACTTATTGTACTAACCTTGTTACTGAACATAACTCCGTAAAATTTATTAGCAGCAGATTGTAACAATTCTGGTCTGAACGTAGTACATACAAACTGTGCCTTACTACTCAAGGACTTAACTAAATTTGCAACAGACGTACGATATTGGGTATCCAAGTTACTATCTATTTCATCAAAAAGATAGAAAGGGGCAGGATCACAAAACTGTATAGCAAAAATTAGGGCAATTGCACAAACGGTTTTCTGACCACCTGACAATTGTTCAATTCGTTGTTGTTCATCATTTTTGGAGTTAAATGATACCGAAATTGATACACCCGCGTAATTATCTATGGAATCGGATTGAGAATCTTCAATGTCTTCCTTTCTTTGCATTATCAAATTCCCTGTTCCCTGTGGAACTAATTTCTCAAAAATGTCAGTAAATGATTTAGCAACTTGTTTAAAACTCTTTCGTATAGCATCATCCTTTTGTTGCTGTAAGTTTTCAATTAAATTTTCTATTGATTCCCTTGAAGTATCTAGTTCTTGTCTTCTCGAAACCAAGTCATCACGTTGTTTAGTAAATACATTATATTGTTCCATTGCTTTCTTGTTTATATGCGAGTATTTATTTAATTCTTCATTAATCTTGTTTAGTTTACTAATCAATTCATCAGATGTAAAACTGTCGTACTTATCGGACTGAAATGCCTCTTCAGGCAATACACCCAAGTCCCTAATACTTTCATTTACTTGATCTTTAGTTTGCTGTTTTATCAGTTTTTGATTCAACAATTTCGTTGATGTCTTTGAGAATTTTTCTAAATTCTTCATGATGGTAATTTGTTGATTATTTGCTTTATTTAGTTCCTGTTCACTTTCGCTAATTTCTTTATTTATTTTATTGAAATTATCAGTGGCTTCTTGGTTACGTGATTGAGCAGTGTCTAATTGAATGTGTAAAGACTCTAATTCTTGACTCAATTCTTCGAATTCTATCTGATTTGAGGATTTGGTACCTAATTGAACTTGGTCTTGTAACAATTTGTCCAATTTAGGTTGAAATTTGTTTATTATTTCACTCTCTAAAATACCGATCTTGGTATCAAACTCTAAAGATTTAGTTACGACTTTATCTAACTTTGATTCAATTTCCTTGATTTCATTATTATATTTGTTCAATTGAGATAGTTCTGCATCCGACAAAAGCTGAGTAAAATTTGAATTTAATTCAACTTCATGCTGTTTTAGAACTATATTTATTGAATTTTTGCTTGATTTCAATGATTCAAGATTAATTTTTAATGAGGATAATTCTTGATCTAAATTGTATTTTTTATTTGTTACTTGTGAAAACTCAATTTTGAGTGGTTCCCTTGATCCTGATAGTTTATCCATATCACGTACATTTAACTGTAGTTCATTGTTTATTTTCGTTAATTGTTGATTTATTGATTCAATATTATGAGAAACTTCAGTTAATTCCAATTCAGTCTTTGCTAATTCTTTCTTCTTTTTGGCTTGAATTTTTAAGGCATCAATTCGAGAATTTTTGTAGTCACGGTAGCCGCCTGTTAATATACCCTTTGTATCAACTCTATCTCCATCCAAGGTAATACAAGTTAATTTGAATTTTCTTGATAACTCACCTCCTTTTGATAGTTCACTAACAACTAAAGCTTTCCCAAATATTTGCTTCATCGCTTTGCTTACCTTGTGATCAAATTTTAATTTTGAAATTAACGGAATGCATTGATTCTCTTGTGAATTAGGATAATCAACTTGGGTATCTTCAATACGGTTCAAAGGTATAAAAGTAATTCTACCCAATTTGGATCTTATTAACTCTTCCATTATCAACGAGGCAGTAGAATCAGTATCAACTATTATATGAAACAACGAGTTTCCTGCAATAACTTCAGCTGCAGTCTTATATTTATCATTGATAGTGAATAATTCGGCCACAGTCCCGTAGACATTTTCTTCAAGTTTCAATTTTTTGGTTATGGATTTCACCGCAGCTATACCTTGAGCTTGAGCACGATCCATCGTCTGATTGACGAGATTAGTAGCATTATTCAAGTCATTAGTTAACGAGTCGTAGACACTTTTCAATCTAATTTCATCACGCCATAATATTTTCCTTTGATCTGTTAATTGATTAAATTGAGATTTTAAATCTGAAATTTGTGTTTTCAATTTTGCTACACATTTTAAGTGCTCATTATCATCTAACGATTTTTGAACTTTTTCAATTTTTTGAGATAATTCTGCTTGAGTTGTCTCTCGGGTTTTGATTTCATTTGCTATTCGATGGATTTCTTGTTCTTTTAACCTTAATTGCTTTTTCAAATTGGAAATTTGATTTGCTAGCCAAGAATCACGATCTTCTTTAGACTCGAATTGTTGAAATCTATTTTGTTTGGAATACAAAGCTCTTTGGTTTGAAGTTATTTCCAATAAATTATGTTTCAAGGTTGATTCTTGTTCTTGCAATTTAATCAATTCTGGCTTATTTCGAGCAATTTCTTGCGTATGCTTACTAATCTCTTGCTGGTAATGATTTATTTGTTCTTCAACAATAGTTGATTTTTCTTCAGATGATTCAATTTTAGCATGTATTTCCTTTAGCTTGATTTCTTTATCAGCGATTACTTGCAAAAGCTGATTAAAATCTAAATCAGTTTGCTCTTTTTCCAATTTCAATACTTTTAGGACAATTTTCAATTCGTTTATAGAATCTTGTAATTCAACACATAGCTTCTCTCTTTTTTCTAATTCATTTAGGTCATTTTGAGATTCTTCCATCATTTGCTGATATTTATCTTCAAGTTCTTCAATGCTTTCATTCAATTCATTATATTCTCGATCAAAAATATTATACTCCAAGATTTTCTTTTGCTTCTCCAACACTTGAAAATTCTTTAAGTCTACACTTTCAATTTGCAAATCATTTAATCTATCTTCAATGCTCGTTAAAGTCTCATCTATTCTTTGCCGTTTCAAGTTAGACTGATTCATTTCTTTCATTGACTCCTTCAACTTATTCTCAAATACAGTCGCACCACTAACTTCTTTCAACAATGCCAATCTTTCATGATCTTTAGAATTCGTCAAACTCGTGATTCTGCCTTGGGGCACGATGTAATAAGGATTAGATCTCAGGAATCCAGCACTCTCCAACAAATTCATAATATCTGATCTCGTTGCAGATTTTCCATCCAATGAGTAATCATCCTTTTTTAACCCAATGGTTCTTCTAATGGATATCTCTACTTTATTTATAGGAAATCTCCCGTCCGCATTATCAAATATGATTTCGACATATGCTGACATAACGGTGCCTGACCCTTCATGAATCAATCCTTGTCTTTCTTCTCTCGTCATATGTGTGTATGCATCACTCAAGACAAATCGAATGGCAGCAAAAAAATTTGATTTACCTGAACCATTACGTCCAACTACGACATTGCAATTTGAGGACAAAAGATCTATTATTGTTGCATTTTTGTACGTCTTGAACCCCTGGATAATAATCGTTTTGATGTACATTTGGCTGGGTGGGTGGGGGTTGGAAAGTTGGTTGAGTGACAAAGGTTTAGATCTGATATTGTTTATCTGAAATCGATATACTTTTTTTTACACGCACTGGTAGACGCGTTGCAAAACTTTTTGATAGTTGTTTTACTAGTCATTTTATCAAATATGAGATGTTTCAAATGATTTGCTATCCAGTAAATGCAATCAAATATCACGTCGCTTGAGCAGACTCAATAACAACTAACTTACGAGTAGCGGAGAGTTAGAGAGAGGGTGAGAGCAAAAGAGATTTCAGCTGTAGATTGAGTGAGGCTATATAATGTACTGTACATGCATTACCCATTTTCTTCATGTTCTGCAAAACTTTCAGCAACACCATTAGAATCTCTGTCGTATTTCGGAAACCAAAAGCTCGCTAGCTATGGACTGGCTCTGCTTATTGACGATGATTTGCCTTTCAAGAAGAAGAAGAATTTGTCACCGGTTTTTTACAGGTGCCATTAAGGCAGCAAGGTTGGTCGTATTCTATATCGTCCTGCATATACGATAACTTATTCTCTCTGCAAATTTTGGCGAGCAAAGCCTTTCGCTTTCAACACTCTCTCATTTGACGTTTTCTCTGTCCAACACTAGATCCTCAGTCGACAATGTCACAAAAATCCAGTAGAGGTAGATCAAGAAGAACTCAAGAAAAGAAAGATCCAGCTGCAAGGTCTACCGCTGCCATTTTTCAAAACTTAGACGCACTAGAACTTGATGATTATGAAGCTACTCCTAAGACCCCAACCAAACCTAATAAACCGGCTGGTGACTCGCAGGACGATATAGCTGATGCAGCCTTTCCATTCAATTACCTATATATAGCGCAGGATTTTTTGAATGAAAATTTAACATTTCTAAAAACTGTTCAAATGTTAGTAATTGGGTTTTTCGTGCAATCTTTGTATATACAACAAGATAAATTCACTCATTTGCCAGAGATTTTACCCATGATCTTTTTTAATTGTCTTGGTGTTGTATCTTGTTTGATTCTAAGCACTGTTAAGGGCGAAGACAAAAGAAATCCTGATTTCAATTATTTTTATAGCATAATCATCCCTGGGTTGTTGAATGTCTTGTATTATAATCATAACTGGTTTTTAATTAATCTTTCACTAAATTATTTCATTGTTGATAAAATGAATCCCTTGTTCAATTTGTTGTCAAGTGTGGTGTTTTATGAAGTCTATAAGGATGAAGAAAAGCCAGGTACGTTGGGCACGACAGAGTTCTTCCAAATTGCCATAGCTCATTTGTTTTTTAATTTTATTTTAAATCATATCAACGAAAGTGATATAGAAAACACGGTAATTAAGAAAGAAGATAAAGTAGATTCACACTTAGATTATAATAGATCTCTAAGGAAGTCCGAGATTCAATTGCTTTGTGTATTATTTACAAACTTGTTATTTAATCAAGCATTAATACATGGAGTTTTGCCATTGACAATTTTTCAAAAATTATTTATCAGTTTGGTTATATCATTGTTCTTGCTATATCCAGTTTATACTTATTTACCGGGCTTACTCGTGCTTGCAATTTTTGGAGTAATTTTTTATTTTTTGACTATTTATCAATTGCTGCATATCCTTGGACAAAATGCTCTTGCCTGGTTGTACGAATACATAATGAAGGATGAAGATAGATTGCATTTGTTGAAGGTCTGGATCGGAATGTCGGTAAGCATCATTCCTGTTGTTTTCTATTTTGCAGAATGCTTCAGTTTGAACATGAGGAGAAAGATATGGCATTTGTTCATCATTATAGCGCTAACTTTCACAAAATCCATTCTATTCGAACAAATTGAATTTACAATGCTAAGTTTGCTTGGTGCGTTGACTATTTTTTTGTTAATTGAGGTAATACGAGTCAATCAGATTAGCATTGTTGGGAGATTTTTAGTTGACAAATTAATCAGATTTCAAGATTCCAAGGATTTGAAGGGGCCTTTGAATCTCTCCTACATTTATTTATTAGTCGGGGTAACAATCCCAATAATTTACGACTACGTGATAAATAAAGATAAAGTAACAATAATCAGGTACTCAGGATTGATTACATTAGGAGTGGGAGATACATTGGCTTCCATTATAGGGAAAAAGTTTGGCTCCTTTAAATGGAAGGATAGCGAGAAATCGGTACAAGGCACAATCGCATTTGTAGCAAGCACATTAGTTGCATTTAAAGTCGTCGATATTGCATTAAGAAATAACTCTCAATATGTTCCCGTTAGAAACTGGGAAAATGCCTTCGTGGCTATTGTATTGGGAGGTATATTGGAAGGTACTGCTGAAATCAATGATAACTATCTTATTCCATTGTTTATACCAATTGCATATGAGATGTTAAATAGATGTTATTAAATCAATAGACATACAGTACACACTTAGCGAGGGATTTTAAAGTGCTTTTTTATGCAAACTCCTTCAAAACCACTCAACTTAAATGTAAAAGCTGTTAAGTGTTGCAACACGAGTTGTGAAAAATTTGATAATTCAGGAACGAGCAAAACAAAAAAAAATCAGGGAACCATATAATCCAGAGAAAAACATTTAATTATCGAATCATTTTCTCTTTTATTCCAATCATTTCGTTCAACCAAACCACGAACATAGATTCCTTTTACTACGACAATGGCCGTTCAGAAAGACCCAAAAGTTTTATCAAGGTCGCAAATAATAGATTTGATAGCAGATGGGAAAATAATAGTCATATATAAGCAAAACGTGTTGAATTTGTCATCCTGGATTCAAAGACATCCAGGTGGTGACAAAGCTGCATATCACATGGTTGGAAGAGATGCAACGGATGAAATGGATGCTTATCACGAGTTAGAAACTGTCCAGACTTTCAACAAGTGGAAAATAGGTCAAATTGATTACTATTGGGAAAATTTGCTACCTCCAATCCAAGGTGGGGTTTATAAAAAGGGATCACACAAGAGAGGTGCTAATGGAAAGCTAGATAATAAGTTAGATTATGATCAAACAAATTCTACTTCGTCAGATTTTGATTTGGACTCTTCGTCGAGTTCAATAGTAGATGTAGAAGAGATGTCGACTCCTAATAGGGGTGCTGGAGTTATTAACGATAGCGTAAAACCGGTGGTACCTCAAAACCTATTAGTCACTGAAAGTAACAAAGATGAATTATTTCCCGTAACGGAGGAATCTAAATCAGTAATAGTAGATCCAAAACTTTTGATGAAAAATTATGACAATAAGCTTTCTCAAAATGATTTGGTCGCAATACCTTCACTAGATTACAAAACTCAACAACGCTTGAGAGACAAATACAATGAATTACATCATACAATTATCAAAAATGGGTTTTATAAATGTGATTATTGGGCATATGTTCGAGAAGTTATCAAAATTGGGTCGCTCTTCCTTTACTCGTTATCATTTTTGAAACTAAATTATTTATTCTTAAGTGCATTGTTTATGGGAATGGCTTGGCATCAAGGCACATTTGTTGCTCACGACGCGGGACATGTTGCAATAACTCATAATTATCAAATAGACAATTTATTTGGAATGATTATCGCCGATTGGTTTGGAGGTTTAAGTTTGGGATGGTGGAAAAGAAACCATAATGTTCATCATTTAGTTACTAATGACCCTGTACACGATCCGGATATTCAACACTTGCCATTTTTTGCAGTAAGTGTGAGATTATTTGATAACATTTATTCGACATATTATGATAAAATTCTTTGGTTTGATAAGCTTGCTCAAAAATTGGTGCCTTTACAACAATATTTATATTATCCAATATTATGCTTTGGAAGATTCAACTTGTATCGACTTTCGTGGAGTCATGTCTTGAATGGAGATGGTCCAAGAAAAGGCAAAGCTGCTTGGTTTAGATATTTTGAATTAGCTGGATTATCCTTTTTCTTTTATTGGTTCTTTTATTTGATAGTGTTCAAAACAATTGAAGGTGGATGGAATAGATTTAATTACGTGATGGTTAGTCATATAGCCACGATGTTAGTCCATGTCCAAATCACATTGTCACATTTTGCAATGTCGACAGCCGATTTGGGTGTAAGCGAATCATTCCCATCGAGACAAATCAGAACGACGATGGATGTGGATTGTCCTGAATGGTTTGATTTCTTCCATGGTGGCTTGCAGTTTCAAGCTATTCATCATTTTTTCCCAAGATTACCTCGTCATAATTTAAGAAGAGCTCAACCTTTTGTTATACAATTTTGTAAAGATGTTGGATTGTCTTATTCAATTTATGGTTTCGGAAAAGGGAATGACATTGTCATTGGTAAATTAGCAGATATTGGCAAGCAGGCTTCCATTCTATTGGATGCTACGCAGAAATATAGTGGAGATTTATATTAGACATCTATATAGAATTAAAATAATTACTTTTTCATCACATCATGATTAATTAGCCCTTGTTCATCTAGGTATTTTATAAATTCCAAGACCACATTATTCTCATTTTTCATTTGATCTTGAGCCACAAGATGTTTAAATAAAGAATATTTTGAAACGGGGGTATTTTCTGTTCTGTTTGAATACAATTTCGGGATTAAAACAGGTATACCATTGACGAGTTTTCGATAGTGGGTTAAATCATGTTCATAAGAAGTAGCAACGGGATTTGAATCATTCACGGCCTCATGCAAATTCTTACACTTATTTCCAAACTTGCATTTCTTGTACTGTTGATAAAACCGGCAAATGGCTTTTCCCCTTTTCCCACCTGTTTCCGTGTTTTCTGCTTTTCGTTTCTCCTGTCTCTGCTCCTTCTGCTTTATCTCTTCCTGATTCTTGCATTCTATGTTTTTTCGAGATGGCCAGTTTCGTTTTCTTTCTTGTATCCACTTTGCAATATCTTCTTCAGTTTGTAGTGTTATATTTGTACCTTGAATATAGATTGGTTCGTCTGGATCATGAGCATGTTCTTCCTCGTCGACGTTGTCGCGGACTTCTTCATTTACTGGTTCCTTGGGCTGGGGAGTTTCGTTCGGTAGGTGTGTTGGCAAATCAAACATAAACAGGAGTTGATCCGATGACATGATGGCTCCGTAGTGAATGTATACCTTTAGAGCTGAATGGCAGACTGACTTGATAGTTCAAATCATCATCCCAAATGAAATGCAGCTGGCGTGCTCATGAGAACAAATTTAATTTCCTGATTAACCTACTGCAGAACCTCTTTTCTTGCATACGCAACAAGGTATTCTAGACTATTAACAGATTTAACATACAAAACTTGTTCCTTTGGTGAAATGATATCCTACAAGTATTGTGTATATTTATTGAATAGAACTTTTCAAATCTTTTACACCTTGGTAACCGGTACCTTGTACGACGACACAATATGTTTCGTCCGACGCGTGACTGACTTGTAATTGCTGCCATACATTCTAACTATATAACTACAAGTGTATTCAATACCATTATCATCTTTAATCTTGTCAAACCCACAATGGGTTCCATCGAAGTAATAGCTGACTAAAACTATTCGATCAATCTTTAGCGCAGTTAATTTATTCGCCAATGGTCTAGATCTAGTACTTATTAAAACGTTTGGATTATTTGTTTTCTCCTGTATATTTTTTTTGGTGCTTCAAGCATCGTGACACACATATAGCGAACTGATTGGAACCTCATTTAATGGGTTCATCATTTTCGGGTATTCTTGTTGTTCTTCTTTTATTTCGAGGACACTTTGCCAACTCTCTCCGCGGTTATCAGAGTCCTTAATCGACAGGGACGTTCTCGATGATGCGTCAGACTTGAATTTTCAATATGTTCCTCCTGGATCCCCCCACCCCCTCACCATTCCACCTTCTCTCCATCTGAAAAGAGGGCACAATCCCTTGTTGTATTTCTCGGAAATGGCAGGAACTTAGGCCAAAATAGCAGGTGTAATTTCTCCGATTTTTTACTCTGTGCTGGAAGCTCGGCTCTACTCCTAAGTTCTTCGGAGTAAGTCATGGGAAATTGTGTAATTCTTATGATTCGATGTTTTTACAGTAGACAACATAGCTAGCCCTATAATAATGCTCTTTTGTCATAAATTAATAGCTTTGAAAGGGGACATAAAAGAGAATGCGAAATAGGTTTAACTTCTTTGTAAGTTTGAAATGCTCTTATTAATGAGAATATAACCAATAATTGCAAAGGATAAGAAAAATGAGCTGCATGGATATAGTTTCAAGATTTGTTGAAGCATCACCACCATCTCGAACCCCACCGTGGGAGCGCTCTTATTGTTGTTATCTTTTAGGTTTAATTTTTTCGTATTTTGTGTTTTTCTTTTACAATCCTGAATCACTCTTTTTGCAAATTCTAACGTAGGTAACGCTTGCATCTACTGTATTTCTTCATATTGCCAGAACTGGTTTCTATCGTCCTAAATGCAGTAAAACAGAGAGCTAATGAAACCTCTGTAGCATGTATATCTCGTACTGCCCACCCTCTCCCGTTGTAATCTGAAACCAGACTATACATTGTATATCCAAATATATTTTTGTTTGGATTACCCAGAAGTTATGGGCGAATTCAATGAGAGAAGCATAGTTACAATACGGCAAAAGTTGCTTGCCTTTATCAACTCTGCTGAAAAAGAAGAGTTTTTTTTCCCACAAGCACTGTACTGAAGTTCAAGCTTATTGAGAATGACGGTGAAGTGCTTAACCTATTTCTGAGAAAGCTTAATCAAACGAGTAGTTGTAGCGGCGCAGTAGGCAGAGAAAAGAGCGGAAATATATTTATCCATGGTAAGTGATTCAATTCTTCAAACTAAAACAATTTACGAACTGCATGTCTCTTTATTCTTAATACAGGCACAGAGAAACGAAGATGAAAACGGGTTATGTTACTTAATTACCCTAGCTGCCTTATTGAGACCTTAACTTCAATCCAAATAAACCACGTATCCTAATAAACATGAAATGAATAAAACATGACTTAAAACATATTAAGTAAGACACGAGCTTCTTGTTGTGAAAAGGCTGGAAAACTCTAAATGGCCTTTTCTGCTCTCAAATAAAGAAGTATTATTAAATCACCAAGTTTGAATTTTTGGAAATGATGCTGAAAGAGTAGAAGTGAAAACCTAGAGGAACAAGGAAGAACTTACAAAAGAGACGAAGGAAAAACGGAAAAAGAGAGCAACCGACGCCAACTGAGAACAAAAGATCTGAACTTCACACCCCAATGCAGTGCCACCAAGAAATCAAATTCAGCGTGTATGCCTTAATTAAACTATTATTATTCTTACTATCTTACTTGCTTACATGTCTGCTTATCAGTTGATTTATTTAATTGCTCCTTTTCCCGTTGTTGAGCTTTAATTAATAAGCGTGCCGCGCTGTAATAATTCCACTCACATCCTACTGAAATTGTATTGGAGACAGATATATGAGATTGATCAAAAAAATCATCTAGAAATATTTAGGTGATTGATTTAAACTTTAATCTTGATGTAGCACTATCTTCCACTTGCGTGGAATATTATTTGACATTCTTGAAGATAATAGAGTGATCCGTCCCCACCGATGTAATTGCGTCATCTAATACTGCAGCTAAACGCAACATAGTGGGTTTTATTGGACCAGTGATGATAGATGAAAGATTTTAGCGTTAATACTACCTATGGGATGTGTAGTAGTGTTTCACTCTTTTCCAACATTTCTGGCTGGGAACAAGATTCTTATATTGTACCATGATGTAAGGGCGGCTTAGAAGCTTGTTGCATGAAGCAAATGTGATTCAATTGTTACTTGATCATTTATTTCTATATAGATCTTTTGAGCTGTTGTGATTGGTCTGTATGCATTTACACCCCATATAAGAACATTTAGAATCATTCGTGACGTCTTTTCTGTACGTTTCATGCGTTATTTGCGCTTCTCTTTTGTTTTTTTTAGTTTTAATTATCGTTCTATTTTTTTTTCCCCCTTTGCATTGAAATGATGGTTGCGCGGATCGGCGGAACAATAGGCTTTTTTTTTCCATTTTTTTTCTTGGTTTCAGATTTGCAATCATATTTGACCTTAGTTTGCAACAAACCGGTAGCGTCAACTATAAGAACAAATATTGATGGAACACATTGCAAACAAAAATCAACGACACCAAATATCCCCCTTTTAGGGCAAAAAGGACAAATGAGGCGGAAAGGAAAGCCACTTAACTCTCGACAAGCCACTTTCTTGTAAAACGCCGAGATTCTTAAATTTGCAAAGTATTAAGAATTGTCTCAGATTGCTCATAACCCCATGTTTGCAGGGCTAAAGGTTCTTTTTTTTTGGTCTTTTAGCGCAAATTAAGGCATAACCGCCTTCCAGTTTAATTACAAAAAGACCAATTCTATTCACTCAAATGTCCAGTAACATTGCCAGTTCCAACAAAAAAGGAAAAAAACTACTTTAAATTGAAGCAGATACTGGGGAAAAATATGAGGAGAAGGAGTGGCGAGGAAGGAAGAATAAACCCACTTGCTTCTTCGCTCCGGTATAATATCACAAACAAGACCATAAGAATCACTGTATAAAGAAGGCAGGATCATTGAATATTCTTTTCGTTTTGATTTTGTTTCTTTCGGTTTCTACTTCGATAAGCAATCCCAGAATCCATTCAAATACAACAGTGAAACAATAACCACTGCTTCACATCTTTGTACACAGCAGTATACTCGTCACTAGGGAGTTCTTAATAATACAATAACGAAACCACAACAACTGCTTCACAGCAAAGTACGGCTAATCTTTTTACCCAGCTGTGTACTTGTTACTAAGAAAGTTCTTCCCAGTATCAAGAAAAGCAAAGCTACCATAGATATTTTTCAACTAATCGTATGTTTTTTTTATTACCTATTTGTCTTGTCATAGTCATATAGTGACTCAGTGACCTTGAGGAAAAAGAAAATAATCAAAACGTAATCTTGTTTGCGTTCCCGGCTTGATTTTATGCTGGTTTTGTGTTATAGTTTTGCACGCCCTGCATATCTCTCTCTCTCACTTACGTGGGATTGGAATAAGGTTTTAAACTTTACCCACCAAACTGAGAGTGAACTTCACGTGACAACCAATTAAAGTGGAACTCCGGCGGTTTGGAATAAAGACAATTAAACAATCAAAGTTTAAGTTGAGCAACGAACAATGGGGTTTTCTAAATTAATAAAAAATATCATTCTACATTATAGTTTAAGACATTGTTTCATTCCAATGGCTAGTGAATCTACTATGTGAAGAAGAGTCTTTTTTCATGCTTTTGTTTCCTTTTTTTGTACCGAGTACATACGATATCGATAGTTTGTTTATTTTTCTCCTTCTTGGGTGTTTTGGAGGTTCTGCAGCATGCTTTATTATTCATTCAAATCTATGACAGCACAATTCATGTACGAGACGAATCATACTAACATTCTTTTTAATTTAAGGTTTGTTTGTGAGAGAATTTATTCTCCATCCAGTTTTTCCAATTCGTTTGAATTTCTAAAACTGATTTACAACAAATCAGATCACAAGAATGTCTGATTTGCTTCCAATCTCATGTATATCATGCAGGAAAAGAAAGATTAAATGCAACAAGAAGAAACCTTGCGATCAGTGTTGCAAGAGACAATTGGATTGTGAATTTCCCGCTACGTTCAGAAACATAAAGATTACGGAAGAAGTTTTTATAACGAAGCCGAAGGAACAAAAGCAGCTGTCACTGTTGCGACAGCAACATAATCGACTTCCACATATATCACTGGATAGAGCCTCTTCCTCGGGCTTTGCAAGTAATGGAAGTAGCAATTCAATAATGTCTACAATAGCGGAGAAGGGCTCTGTGTCAGAAGAGCTATCACCGCAAGATGATTACCTTAATAGAAAATTGAGTAACCATAATCAAATAACTCCTGTGGGACAGCAAAAACTAGGCAGAATATCAAATCAATCCTCCGAAGCTGGATCAGACACTTCTAGTACTCCTGCAAATTCATTAAGACTGCTGCGGTCTTCGGATAAAAGCGTTCCTTCATTTTCAGATACGAATTCAAAATACGACATTGACAGTTATGTGTTACTCAAAGAGAATCTTGATATGATGAAAGCTGCAAATGCTCGATTATTAGACGACAACAGAGTTTTAACTCATAGATTAGAAGAAATGTTGAAAAAAGTTTTCCATGTATCGGACAATGCTACCAAGATTCCATCTTCAAGTAGTACTAATAAACGTGATAAAACTTCTGATTCATCATCTGATGGTTTACGTTATAAGAAGGAAAATGTGAGATTGCTTGGTCATTCAAAAGCTAGTTTTCCCAAAGACTCCATTAGTGATAACCAAAGTATTTATTCTACAAATCTACCTGTCAATAACAACACTCCTTCAAAAGAATTACTGAGTACATCGGATGGAGGTAGTAGTGATGAAACGGCCCAGCAAATCACATCGGAATCACAGCCATTAGCAAGAGAATCAAGAGGTACGCAGCGACCTAGAAAAATACCGAAAAAATCCAGAGCACATGTGCCTGTTTCAAACTATGATCAAGATTTACAGCATACATTAAGCGATTGGGAAAGAGACATAGAAAAGTATCATTTTCAAGAATCAGTGAAATCAAGTAGCTTACGCGAGAAGAGTTTGAAAAAGAAAAGACTCCCGATTTTGCCGTCTTATTTGTTAAAATATGATGATCCAGATATTAGCACGGATTCAGATACTTATCAAAATGTGTTCAAGTTAAATTTTGAAATTCTTATGAAGTTAGTCAAAAGCTTTTTCGATAGGGGCCCAATTTATAGAACATTTATTTCCAGTACTCATGTTGTTGAGTTCTTGAATAGCTATGATTCAATCAGTTACGGCGACTGGGATAATGATGAAGATTTGTTATTAGTGTATATGATTTTAAGTTTATCCATCCAAAGATTAAGCATCAAAGATATCGTTGATTTGAATTTATTGCCTGCTGGATCATCATTTACTGCATGCACAAAATATAGGAGGCATCTTACAAGAAACGTCTTACACAAAGCTTTTGAAAGATTAAGGGTTGATTTAGTGAACGACTCGTTAACAACGATTCAGGCCTATATTTTATGCACTGAATTGTATTTCTCGGAACAAAAATACGAAGAGTGCTGGGCAATGATGTTCCATACATGCTCTATATCATATTCTATCGGATTGCACATCATTGGTCAAAATCGTTTACACGAGTCCAAGCAAGTTAAACAACAATTTAATAGTTTAATCAATGCAACTGGTGAAAACTATGATGTCAGTGATAAAAGAGAATTCCTAGGCCCGGAAGAAGATGATAGGTCTCAAGAGGATGAGTTGGATCTTAGAAGATATCGCGTTTGGTTTGCATTGAAGTTCTATACCTCTGTAATATGTTCCATATTCGGTAGACCAAATCCAATTTCAGTTCAAGTTGGAACAAGTGGTTCAAATAGCGGACTAGGTTTTAACATATCAAGCAAAGAGGTGCATGTAATGTGTAAAATCGGAATTAGCGAGTCACTTAGACTATCCAATTTAATGTTGATTGAAAATTTTATGATTGATTTTACATTACCTGACTTAATGAATTTAGCAAAAAAGCTTAATGATGAGATAAAACTATTGGAAGAAATTTACGAGCAACAAAGGAATAGTAGTGCAAAACTGGGAGATCAAGCATCTGCCTCTTCACCGGCGGGTGATTTGCTTATTTTCGATGATTATGCAGGTCAAGAATTGGCCATCGATGAGCTAGATTTATTAGCTGATATCATTGTATCATACATCAACAGCACTAAGCTATTTGAGCCTTTCATTCGTAAATTTGAAAATGTTATGGGATATGATAATATAGTGAAAAATCAAGTTACATCAGTTTCAAATTTCTTAGTCTTGTTGAATACTTTCGTTGAAAAATTCTTGAAACAATACATCAATGAAAATTTCAATAATAAAGTGGGATCAAGTGGTTCAGATGTCGGTAAAGCTAAAATGGATCATTCTTTTCCGCAAACAATGAGCTACGGTCCCATTAAATTTGACAAATTATTCAGGAGTTATTTCCCGTTTTTAAATTCATTTATTTGTCAAGGCATAGTTGTTATATTCAAGCTATTGAGTTATAAATCTAAAGATTTTGTTGCAAACAATACTAAATCGTTATTGAATAATGATTTCTTGGTTCTTATTGCGAACAATTTGAATGCACTATTACACTTTGATTCAAAGCTAACTGAATTGGTTGCTACATCAAGAATGTGGTCTTCAAATATGGTCTATTTGATCAATAGAGTCTTGAGTTTAATTGAATTCATTTATGAGAGACAAGAAGATGGGTGCATTGCTGCTGAATTGAAGAAATCGGAATCTGCTTCAAAATCAGATAAATCACTACCACAAAATATTCCAGGTGATAATTTGGCAATTATTACTGCTCATGGTAATCTTTCGAATCTGTTGAACACATTTGGTGATCCACAAGAATTGGAGTATTTATATGGTTACTGCGCGAATGATCCGTTCTGGTTGACGGTTCCCGATAACCTACCTTATTATTTGGGATCACCTTCAGATAATATTCATTGCAACAATAGACCCATAGCTGGCTCCAAGCAATATGTTCCACCCATGAGAAATGAAGATAACCCTAATGCCAATGCTTCAAGTTCGCCAGTGATGTCAACTGGAGCATCAGATATGTTTCGCCTTAATTCGAACTATGCAAATTGGGGCGAAGTTCCAAATATACAACATATGAAACAACAAAATACAGGTGCTAATAATAATGCTGATCCTCGGCTACAAAAGGGTCCTCAGCAAGAATCAGGGTCTGTTCAACCGCAACCTCAACAACCTCAACCAACACAACAACAAACTAGTACTAGTTCTGATCTTATGAGTGGTGGATACACGTTATTCCCGCAACGAATGGGTTATAACCCCCGATTCTCAAATGCTCAGTCATAGTACAATCAATCAATGAAACAAATAGACATTCAGAAAAGATAGGTGAGTGAGATTAACCAAACCAGTCATCAAATCTAGTTTGCTAATCATTTGAAATGCAGAATATTTATAATTACTACCATATTTACCTGCGAAAAAGTGATAGTTTTGACCAACAATCAATATGATTTGGTTTTATTATAGACTTTACTTTTGGTTTTTGTTTTTGTTTATTGTTATTTATTACTAAACCTTTATGGTTGTTAGAGATTGCTCTCAATAAACTTCAGTTGCTATTATAGTTTTTCTAGAATACAAACTGTTTAGGATAATACATATTTATAATTCCACTGTACTTCAATTTTACCTTTTCATTTTATCAACTCACTTCACTCATTATCTGATGTACTAATATATCAGCCATTCTCCGCTAGATCCCCAACAAATTAGTGACACTGTTGTGTTGTTGATAACTGCAGTTTTCCAGTCGTGTGCTTGGTCAGTTTAATCGGCTAGAAAAAAAAAACTAAAACAGTAACTATTAATGAACAAAACTTTCCCCTCTAAGCGCAGTTTACCTGTTGGATGGTAACAGAAATCACCACTGAAAAGGAGGAGGACCACTTTTATTTTAATAAACCAACTTTAAACACAGAGCAAATAGTAAATATTCCTAGTCAATTTCAGTTTGTTTTACCTGCTGCAACTATATCATGTCAAGTTTCAAGAAATTTTCCGATTTTTTGTTCTCAAAACAATCTCTTAGGTACATGTGTACAACCCATTTTTGGGGTCCTGTTTCAAATTTCGGGATTCCCATAGCTGCTATTTTGGATTTGAAAAAGGACCCAGAGGTAATCAGTGGTCCCATGACTGGTTCGTTAATCTTGTACTCGTTAGTGTTCATGAGATATGCCATGGCCGTCACCCCCAAGAATTACCTATTATTTGGTTGTCATTTCGTTAATGAACTTGCGCAGTTGGGGCAAGGCTTCAGATGGGTGAAGTATTATTACAGCGATAAAAAAAAAATAGAGGCCGCCCCTTCTAATTGAGATTGGAGTTTCAAGGAGAGGGACAAGAGGAGGTTAGTATAATGAAGTCAAGTATACAATATCATGGGAAATGAGTAGCTTGATAAATTATTCCACGGATTATTTTTCTATATTTATTGTTGCATCATGTATTTAGATAAATATACAAACTGAAAGGTCTCAAGATTTTGTACAATTGTACATGAGATTAAAGTAGAGTGGCAGGTAAGACACCCATGCCAAGATGATATTTGAAAAAAAAACAAAGTACGAACCCTCTACATATGCCATTTCTTTACCGAAGGATTGCCCTGGGTACTCTTGAAGCTGAACGTAGATGATTGACTAAATTGATATGGGGTATAATTGCCTCTTATATAGCTATTACCCGGTGTGATACATTAGAATAAATCAATTCTATGCTAAAGCACTAAGGGCATTTATCATTCGTAGCATTTTATCAACTGTGTGCTTCATTTGACTATATGATCAAACCAAATCTAGCATTTAACAGTTGATTCAGATCCTCCTCCTTCGCCCCCCTTCTCACCCCCCGAATTTCCAATATGTTGATACTGCTGTTGAGCAACATGCTTCCCACAAAAAGTGTTCATCATCCAAAATAAACTTTACTATTTAAGAGCTACCGGAAACAAAGTAGAAGTTAATTGGACAAATTACAAGATGTCTCAAAAATCTTAGGGGCTGGTATTGTAAGTTATTCTGTGTCAACAGACTGTAGCCAAACCTGGTAGCAACCACAATAGCCAAACCACCTCCCCGCCTGTAGTGTTCCAATACTTAAACTTTTTAGATACGTCAATAATCATTACAATGTCAAAAGTACCAATTGCAATCATATCCTCTAAGGAGCCACTTCTCGGCGAGGATAAAACATTGTATTTATTCATTGCGGAAGCCATGAACCCCATTCTTAGACAAAAGGGCCATAAAGCTCTAGTCGCTTCAGAACCAGAGATAAACACAGCTTGACGGCAAAAGACTTTCAAGGATAACGTAAGCAAACAATATATGAGCTTCTGGATCACTTTGTGCAAAATCTATAAGAAATATTTAGAAGGCATCTGATATGCTCAAGATTTCCATAATCTTTTTTGTGTGCCAATCAAGGAACGATATTTGGGTATCTGAAAGCTAAAGATTTGCTAAACTTAGAATTGATATATTTAATAAAGGACGTATTTCAGGTGCACTTTGACAAAGGCCCACTGGTTTTAAGGAATAAAGTTAAAAAGTTGGACTATTAACTAAGGGGAAGAAGATCAATGGAGTTCAAAGTAAAGAAATAATGCTGATGAAATCGTCAGAAACGAAACCTGACAACTATCGAGGAAATGGCCATATGGTTGGGAGATGAATATTGCCTGCTGGTCGCTGATATGAACCCTAAATTAACTCAAGTGACTATATCACAGGGGACTGTAACTAACGAAGGTTAAGTGGGAGGGGTATCGTATTTGCAAACAAAGTTTCAATGAGAAGCAATATTTTGGCCGCAAAATAATCAAACTCTAACCAATATTACTAATCATTTTAGCCATGGTAAAAAAGCACGGATAATAACAGCATATGTGTAAAATGGTTATCAAATATTGATACATCAATCAAGAGGTTATATAAAAGTAATTCTGTTATTTAAAGAATAAATCGGACCAATTGACTGAATCAAGATTGTAGAAAAAAGTGATAAGCTGCAAAATGGATGCATTAAATATAGACAAGGGAATTAAGACTAAGGCAAGACCAGAAAGATCTTTAATTTTCCCGGCATTCTTTGGTTTGACTAGTTGTATCCGATATATCAAGATCATTGTTCTCTAGTATCGAGTAGTGCTCCTTTCTTGCCGAGTAGTTTTCAACGCAATCGTGTCGTGAAGACACTCTATTGTTAGTACGAAAAAGGTAGTTTTCATTTCAGAGCAAAAAAAAATTTGTTGGGCTGAACACTGCCAACCAAAATCACCATATCACCAAGAATGTCAAGCACCTACCTTAGTAAGATAAAGTTCTATCTTAAGTCAATAATATTCGGATCATTGATTGCAGGTTGTGCCCTTTATGGTGTTATTGCGTCCATATTTCTAAGAATAATTGGTAAGATAGAATATGCCCAATATACAGTTGCAAGATCCTTTTATTATTCACTTGGAACTTTAATGGGGTTGAAAATAAATATTAAAAATGAACATTACTTGGCTCAAACTCCAGCAATTTGTATCTCAAATCATCAATCTGCTTTGGACATTTTCATTTTGGGTAAAATTTTCCAACCGGGATATACTGTTACCAGTAAAAAATCTTTGAAATATGTACCATTCCTAGGGTGGTTTATGGCTTTATCAGGTACTTTCTTTTTAGATAGAGCTAAAGGAGTAAAAGCTAAGAAAGTATTAGATAGTGCATTAAGCTCCTTGAAAAGGGAAAAGAAGGCATTATTCATGTTTCCTGAAGGTACAAGGTCGGCTTCTGACAATTTGGATATGTTACCATTCAAAAAAGGTGCCTTCTTTTTAGCTAGAGATGCAGGTATTCCAATTATTCCTGTCGTTGTATCAAATACATCAACAATCTTTAACTCAAAACGTAAATTATTTAATACCGGTGAAATTAATATTGAAGTTTTACCACCTGTTCCAACAACAGGTATAGAAACTAACGAAGACGTAACCAAATTATGTAATGAAGTAAGAGACAGCATGATTAAGACTATCAAAAAGATTGGATATTCTAGAGCCCCAGGTTCGAAACCAAGAGAAGATTATTATCCTTCTGATAGTGAAAACCAAACTGATACAGAAGTTGAAGTAATCACGGAGCAAACCCCATTACTTTCAGGAGATTAGAAATGAATAGATAGTGTTTTTGATATTTAGCGCTATTAGAATTCTTATAAACTATTTTACATACATACATACAAATATACATACATACATAAATGCTAATACTTACTCTAAAATCACGGCCTTCCTTTTTGTCTTCTTTTTCCCGGGTTTCACTGTGATTATTTTTGTAGATGAATCATTTGCTCCTTGATCATTGGTAGGTTCGGTGGATGTTTGCTCCTTAAGCAGCAGCTTTTTTGTTCCCTCTTTCTTCTTCTTTGGTTTCTTTTTCTTTTTCTCCTTGTCTTCAAGAGACGATTTGGCCAATTTATTCCGGAGAGCTTCTAAGTCGACTTCGCACTCTTCATCTCTACTTGCACCTTCAAGCGCCTCAGAAGAACTTAATTTGAAATTATCCAAGTTAGATGAATCAATTTTCAACAAGTTTTTCTTTTTGGATTTCTTTGTATCTTTATCATCAACATCGATAGAATCACCCTCAGATCCAAGCACAGTTTCTTCTCCTAATATAACCACCTTCTCTTTTTTCAACTTAGAGGATTTCTTCTTCTTGGAATACATATTGGCAGATGCCATAGAAATAACATCACTTTGAATTTCCGGACTTATGCTATGGTCACTTTCCTTTTTAGTTGACTTGCTTTTTGACTTTGTCTTGCGCTTATCATTGGATTCAATGTAATATGGATCATCTTTCAATCTCTCCAATCTTTCTTTCCTCTTTGCTTGATCTTCTGTGTTATTACTGGAAAGCTGTACCAAAGGCTCGTCCAATTCTTCCTCCTCCAACAAAAACAAATCATATGCGTCTGAAAAATCATCTTCGGTAGTTTCAATTTTAAAATCAGAAGAGTTAATTTTTATATCCAAATCTAAATCATCAGGAATTGGTATGTTACGTTGAGCATTTTTGGCAACGGGATTAAGAGGATATGATTTGAAAAATGAAGGTAAAATATTACTTAGCAAGAAAGGTAATTTCTTTGGACCAGTGCTATTTTCGATTGTTTTGTCATTTTGAAACCTGCCATTATCCTTTTGATCCACAAATACATTTACTTCATTTTCGGGGGAAGAAGCGAGAGGCTTAGCGTCTTCTTCTTTCTCCCCAGAAAAAACCAAGCTCTCATACACATCATCGTCAGACTCGTTTTCCTCTTCAGTATCTTCGGCTCCCTCCTCAGTCGATTCGACGAGCGAGCCTTCGCTAGATTCAACTTCTTCGATTATCAAATTCTTATAATGTTCTAAATCAGCTTTTTCAAGATTTACTATTTCGATCATAGTATTATTTGTCATTGCCTCCAATGAAAGTCTTAAAAATTCTAACCATGATAATGCTCTTTCTTGAACTTCGTAGTTGGTATGATTCTCCCATACACTTAAAAATCCAATCAATTTGTATAAATAGTAACCAAGCTCATTATATTTTTCTGCGGAAAGCTCTCCATCAATGGAATATGTTCTCAAAAAATCAGTAACTATACCATTGTATAATTTGACTAACGTTTGGATCAAAACGGCAATTATTTCTGCGTGCGGTAAACTCACGAGTTTCGAAGATATTGGAAAATGTCCATGCAACGTCAATCCCAACAGCTTATCAATTTTGTAATTGATCAATTCATTAAAAATTTGAGATTTTCTACCAGTACTAACGACTAGATCTTCATCATCAATTTCTATCTCATCTTCGACATTAACTCCAGATTTCAACTCATCAATATATTCACCCAAAATCCAATAAAAGTCTTTGAGTATCAAGGGACATAATTCCATTATTCTAATATCTTGAACAATATCAACTACAACTTTCTGAAGTAACGTCGATCTTATTGATGGAACTTTAGTAGCTAAATTCTTACACTCTTTACCAATTTCAGTAGAAATTTCATTGGCGATAGTGGGAGATATGGTAGCTATGCTTGCTGATGCTGTCACAGGTAATAATGTCAAATTTATTATGTCTTTTAATACAGCAACATACCATCTGAAATTTGGGATATTTGCATAATTCTGATAAGATGCAATTTGGAGGATTTTTAAAGTGATTTCGAGTTTCAACGAATCGTTAATAACGCTATCAGTTGGAACTAGTTGAAATAGCATAGTCTTGACAACTTCAGCTATGTTGTCTTCATTCACTAAATAATTAGAAACCTCAAGCGCTTTTCTCTTAATAATCAAATCAGAATCATTTAAACAGTCCATTATTACAGCAGATACTCCATCAACTTTGTGCATGAAAACTGGAAAAATTTTGAGGATATTTATCAATGCAATAAGTCCAACAAACTTTAGATTGGAATCTTTTGTATTGAAAAAGTTCATTAGCTGATTTATACATATTTTGGCTGTTTCTTTGTCCTTTGTGGAGTCTGTTGATAACATTTGACCATTGACAATACAATTTATACATTCATAAATTAATGACGAAGCTTGAGTCCTCAACATTAAATCCATAATCGTGGGAAGTATTTTCTTTTTCATTCTTGGTTCAACTCTAGATAAGCTTTGAAATAGCTTGAGAATTCTAATTACCAACCAATTGTTCTTCGTATCTTCTAATATGGAAAACAATTTGGGTAAGTAATTAATGAAAATATTAGGATTCTTTTTAGAGATTTCACAGATTACATTTACAGTGGCACTTACCACTGATACATCAGGATCATCCAATTTCTCTATTATTCTATTAGAATTCAATCTTAAACTTTCTGGATATTGTAAAAAGATCTTGTACATAGCAAGAATTGCTTTCTTTCTAATATACGGTTTGGTGTGGTTCAATTTCATTAGCACATCGTCATTAATATCCTTTGCCAAATTAGGTGTCACAATAGTAGCAATTCCACTTAATGCAAGACCAATCTCCACATGATTAGAGAAATTGAGATCTTTCTTAAACTGATTGGTTGCCAATATGAGTAAATCTTGCTCGTTCTTAAACGACTGAATTGCAGCTAAATACCCTATTCTCTTTTGTTGGAATTTACTGGACGACATGACTTCCAATATTTGAAAATTGCACCAAGACATATCAAATCCATACATTTCTAAATATGATAATTTTAATATTGCCATCGCTTTAGTCTCTAAATCAGTAGTATTCAATTCACTTTTACATTCTTGAATTGCCACATCAAGGAAATTCGCTAAACTCTCTGGTGATTCTTTGGAGTGAGCTCTGATCCCCTTTATCAAATCACTGAGTGATTTCTCAAACAGAATACCAAATGGTTTCAATCGAGCCAATACTTCCGAGTTCTGTAATTGGAAGGAGGACATGGATAGTGAACTAAAACGTTGCGGTAGGAATTTCCTGTTGTATTGGAGCAAATATTTGGAGATACCTTGAAAAAAAATCGGTTGTCATAATTACGACCACCCAATGATAGATTCAGATAACAATAGTACTACGAATCAAAATAGTTCAGATGACGAAATCATCGATTACTTGCCAGATAGAGAAATAGATAGACAACAGAACTTATCCATATACAATCAAAATGAAAATGAGCTGCTTGTATCGTCCGAGACGGAAGACGAATATATAATAAGTGATGATGAAGAAATAAGTCGAATCCTATCCCACGAATTGGACAATCATCAATTACCAGGTTTTGGCAACTCAGTTGATCATACGAAATATTTTACGAACACATTACTTCAAGCATTGGAATCTGTAGAACTAGATAAATCACTAGTATTGGAAGCAAAAATGAGTGGAAATCTCAACAATGAGAATTTAAAGATTAGAGAGAAGATGGAATTGTTAGTCGACAAGTTGAGAACTCTACAAGCTTTATTTGAAGAAAATTTTAGGGTATCTGGAGATTCAAAAATATGTAAAGCAGATCAGATGCAGATCGACATAGCAAATATCCAAAAGAGAATTGCCAAATTGAAGAATGGAGTTGAGTCTTCATATTCAATACCTTTCTTCAAACCAAATAAAACAGCTGGAATCGTTCAGAAATATCCAATTGAGTATTTTAAAGCCAAAGATAAAATTTTAGAGAGACAAATTGGTGAATGCAATGACGATGGTGATCTAATCTTTTGATGTGTAAACAACACCCAATCCATCAATCCAACACCCCATATAAAAGTACATTCCAACAATTTCAGTATTATCAGTTGGTGCCTCAAGGATAGATAAATGACCTCCTTGGGCATTTCCAAACATAGGAGATAACCTACCTCTGGACGTCACAAATTGGACAGCATCAACCCAAGCTCCGTTTCTAACATTGAATTTTTTTATGCATTCTCCTTTTTCTAACTTGAATTCAGAATAATTACCCGTTTCTTTACCAACTAATGCAACCGCATCTTGTTCCCCTACATTTCCGTCTTTAAGATGCATATCTTCTATTTTATGTGTCAATTGTTTTAAATAATTCCTTGGTGGTACTTTTGGTGGTTTGCAGGATGATCCACCTGCTTTATAGCAAAATTTAATACCATCCAATGCATGTCCATGATAAATTCTAATCTTATAAACGGTTTTGAGATTAAAAGTTGCTATTCGTATCCCACTATTGTTAGCTTTTCCCAAAACTGCACTTTTAGCTGTCAATACATGACCTCTGCCAAAGCCGAGATCACACTTGATCAAATCTTGATGCAGCTGTGAACATTCGCGTTTGAAATTGTCGATATAAAGGTCCCCGCCAAGAGACAATACACGGACTTTGAAATTGTCATTTGCGTCTCCTTTAGCTTTCTTTAGCTCATTGTAATAATCATTGAAATCAATCTTGACGCTATGTTGTAAACCAGGTCCGCCATATGCCTCTGGTAACCAAGCTCTATGATACCTAGCCAAATCGCCATCAATGATTTCAATTAAGAAAATCCCACTCTCTGATTTTAAGACTACTCCATTCTCCGGCAACGAATACAGAGTAGGTGCAGAGTTATTCTCGTAAATGTTGTTTGGCTTTCTAGTCGTTGAGTAAACTTTTTCAAATCGATCTGCAGGTAATGCAAACGAATCATGAAATAAAAATCTAATCAAATCTAATCTGTTCCAGTGACAAATTTTTGGCCAAGTTCCGTTTCGTCCAATGAGTTCACCTCTAGAGTTTGTTCTCAAGCATTCTAATTCTCTCGTCATGAATGATCTATTTAACCACTGGTAATCTCTTAACATAACCCCATCAACTTGATGTGGGCAACCCAATAGATGACCAATTTCATGCATAAACGCCCCAAGGCAAATATTCAAACATTCCCAACTTGTACCGCATTCATTACAATCATTTGCAACTTCTCTAGTGGACAAATGTGTACTGTCAAGATAAGATGGCGTGATAAGTGGAAAATTCTGCGGAAACGAATGTAAACCATGCGAGCCAAATATCGCCATTTTTACTTCATCGGTCCCACCACCTAATGCTGCGTGGGTTAAGATCAAATTGTTCCTGGTATCATAAGTCGAGTCAATGTACATACATGCACATTGAACTGCAGTTCCATTACGCTGGTTCCAAATCTCAGGATTGTTCTTTACCAACTCAATTGCATGGCCAAAAAGCCCACCACTATCTTTAGCATTTGGATTTTGTTGCGCTAAATCGGGACTTCTTAATTCCGCCACAGTTTTAGGTGAAGTTAAAACATGAACTTTGATTTCTTGGTGTGAAATTGGGGAATTGACTTTATATCCGAAAATTGTTTGATCACTAATTGTCTCTTCAACAAATTGAAAAGACCTATTACTAAAGCCTATTGATCTCATTTCTTCTTGTGTATAAGCTTGCATTAATCGGCCAGCTACTTTCAACTTTTTAATTGCATTCTCAAGAGTAGGTCTTTCCCCTCTTTGAAGTCTATAACTGGGAACGTCATAAGTATTATTTGAGTCTCTACCTCTGATAAGACAAATATGAATCGGTTTATTTTGAGGTAATGGACTAAAGTATAATTCTAACTTACCGGAATCAACAATTTGGGGTTGACCGTTACCGTACTCAGGAAATCCAAAAGGTGTAATGTATCCATTTGCTATAACTTCAACTTGGAGAACATTTTTCTCACCAGGTGAAACGTGAACTAGTGCCTTGAAATGACCATTGTTAACTTCGAAGTATTGCGGAGGGAAAACTTTATTGTCATTATTGGTAATTGATACAATACCTCGTTGTAGCTTTGCAGATGAGGTGCCATGAACGATTACAGCTGGAGAAGAAACAATTTCATTGTTCTGATAATTGAATACTATTCCCATTGGTTAGGCTTGATCGAATGAAGAAACGAGAAAATACAAGAAAGAGGATAAGTTGATAACTTGGAATTGAACGCCGTTCAAGAAAGAATTTAAGATATAAATGTGTCTGAAATAAACAACTAATTTCCAGAGTTTATTTCAAAATATTATTCGTGGACGTGGGCTTCGTATATAGGCACGAACATACTTACTTCAAGCAATATTGCATTATAACCGAAGCTATAACCATTTTTCTTTAGAACGAGGAGATACTTGAAAGTTGATTAACCGCAATGCTTGTAACTAAACAACAAAAAATACATTCTAAATTAGTCTCTTTTTCTCTACAAGTTACAAACCACCAATAAGAACACCAGGTATTGCTATACAATGGCAAGTAAACGAAAATCAGATGCATTTCTAGCTGCGTCAAACCATTGGGGAAATTATAAAAAGTCAAAAGTAGAGGAACTGATAAATAAGCAATCAAAGGAATCACCTGGAAGAGTTGAAGTTTTATCAGATCAAAAAGCAGCTGAACAAGTTAAAATAAATCACTCGCCGCTACGATTACTATACAATCCAAGTTATCCAGAGACTGAATTATTTCAAGCAAATAAGGATACAGTTAGAATTGCTGATTTAATCGGATCTCAAGATTTGCAAGAAACCTATCAATTCAATTTCAATGTAGATCTTGCTTTTTTTTTAACTTTTTTGCATCCTAGCTTTAGCGAAGAGAGAAAGAAAATTGTATTTATTACGGGTAGCCGAATCTTGGATCCTGAATATGAAGGAACTGAAAGTATAAAGCTGGCATTCAATATACTGGAGGTAATTGCTTCTTTACCAAATAGGTTTGGAACTCACCATAGCAAAATGATGGTAAATTTCTTTAGCGATGACACTGCAGAAGTAGTTATTATGTCAAGTAATATAACAAAATTAGATTTTGGTGGGTTGACGCAGATGCTTTGGCGATCTGGAAAGTTGGCAAAAGGACTAACAAGAGCACCTAGAGGTCAAAGATTCCAGAATGATTTGGTAAGTTATTTGAATAAATATAATAAACCTAGAGTCAGTGAGTTGGCGAATCGACTAAAGGAAGTAGATTTTCTGAATGTAGAGGTTGAACTAATTGCTTCGGCCCCGGGATTATATGATATCTCAAATGAAAATGAAATATATGGATATGGTAAATTGTACCATGTATTGAAAAGAAATAACTTACTTATCGATAACACCAATAAGGAAGCTCAATATAACGTACTAGCTCAGGTATCAGCTATATCTTATCCTTTCTCCGTTCAGAAATTTGCTACAGCAGGTATATTTTCTCATTTACTATGTCCCTTGTTTTTTTCCAAGCTGAAACCTTTCAAATTATTAGAACCAGGACGATCTAGTTGCAGGGATCATCAAAGAATACATGGCTATACACCAAGTATTGTTTTCCCAACTGCAGATGAAGTTGCTGCGAGTAATGTTGGACTTATAGCAGGTCTGGCCATCCATTATAACTACACACAATCATTTGTACATAAAAACTACTTTAACCAAGCTATAAAGCCGTATTTAAGAAAGTGGAATTCTTCAGGATCACAGCAAGTTACTGGAAGAGAAAAAGTTATGCCTCATGTAAAGTTATATATGTGTGATAATGGAGACGATTGGTCAACCTTGAAATGGATATATATGGGAAGTCACAATCTATCAAAGCAAGCTTGGGGGAGCAGGAAGGGTAATAAATTTATAGATGATGACCCATCTAAATATGAGATTTCTAGTTATGAGTTGGGAGTTTTGGTAGTTCCCGAAAAAGGAAAGAAACTTGTGCCCAATTATATGAGAGATGCTACTACAAATAATGATTGTATTCCAATAAGGATGCCATTTAAGTTACCTCCAACTAGTTATTCTTCAAATGATCTACCTTGGAGTGCACATGTAAGCTACAACAACGAAACGAATAGTAGTGGACAAACATACAATCTTTAAAATATTGACTTTGGTTTGTTGCCAACTTGTGTTGGACCTAGAGATTCTTCCTCTCGAATAAACAATTTTTTTGCGGGAGGTTCATTCTCATCTCCTGAATCGCTGTAGTCAGTTTCTACATTATGAATATTCGTGGTTGTTGAATTTTCGTTATAGGTTATAGCATTATCATTGGCAGCAAAAGACATATCTTTATCACCTTCTTGATGGACGAGCGCATTCATATCAATAAGCGACCTACTTTTTGCGGGCAATCTTCCAAACGTTGTGTCTCGTGCTGAAGGTGCTTTTGAAGGACTTGAATCTCTTGATGGAGTATCCGCAATTTCTTGATTTCCAACTCTTTGAATAACAGGGGCTTCCAATGACAAATGCTTCCTCAAGTCATCGGCATTAATTTCTTTAGACTCCATATCTGATTTATCATCTGAAGTAATTTGAATATATTGAACGTCAACATGTGGACTACTCCGCAAATCAAATAAAATGGGATCACCAGGCTTTCTGAAATATATGTGGAAATAATCATTATTGTTCGAAATTGTTATGTAATCTTCATCAAATTGCTCTGTATAAGATGATGAGGAAGAAGCAAAGAAAGCTATTAAGCTTAGGAAATTCTTAAAATCTCTCATACCAAAATTAATTAGTCTTCTAATTGGCCCATGATCAGTATTCACAGTCACGAGATTACTATCAGTTAGTTCATCTAGGCTTATCGTCACGGAAACTGCCATTGGCTGCTTCAAGTAATCACGATCTTTCATAATTTGATTCGTGTACCCTCCAAACAGTACTTTATCATTCTTTATATCTATTTTGAAATCTTCCGCCGATGAAGGTACCATCTCAAGAAATTGCTTCGGTATCACTTGGTCTATCATAATGTGATTAATTCTGTTCTTGTCGGAGAAATTATTGTCCGGTTGATTGTATAGAGCATTTTTATAAGCCGATGCTATTTTGATGCCTTTCTTCAACACTGGAATGTAACTTGCTTGATATTTCTTTATGATTAGTTTCTTGGTTTTAATATCGATGAATAATTTATATCGCAGTGAAGTCGCCGAATCAAGTGACCAATTTATTCGTAGACATATATATTTCATGCTATTTGAATCCAAATTTCTGAACAATGTAGCCAAATGACGCGAGTTCATTAAGAACGAATAACTCGGTTCTTCTTCATTTACGCCCTTCTCGTATCCTTCCGGTAGAATATTATCAAAATCAGCTTTAAATTCGCTGAAAAATGATTTCTTGTATACTATTTCTGCGTATGATGTTTTACTCGTATTGATTGCAGATAGGGAAAGCTTATCCTTTGTTATGGAGAAATTTATAGCCTCGGATATAGCACCAAGAGACACTATCGATTTAGACCACATAAGCTTATGCTTGTTGAAATCGATCTCGGCTTTAAAAGTCATGAAGTCCCGTCTGCAGAGGAATTACGAATTATACAGTAATTCTTTTTTTTAGTTTGAAGACATTTTCACGTCTCGTAAGTTTGTTGATACTACTTGGTTCATTCAAGCCAAGTTTCTGTTTCTTTGTATTCACCGCGATTACTGGCAATCTCGTGACTAATCCGAAGAGTTGAGAGAAAGTTACAAGTAATCTTAAAAATATCTCAATTGCATCTGAAACAGTAGAATTACATTTTATACAGCTCCTCCTCGGGTCCCGAAAGAAATTACCAACAGTGCAACTTCAATAGAATCAGAAAAGTCAGTCTTCTAGAGTTAATAAAGAAGAGCACAATTTTTCAACATGATGGATTCATGGTATGTTGCTAGGTACATTGTTATTAATATCACCCCTTGATATAATCGCTTAGCATTCTTAGTAAGAAAACAGTGTGGGGTATAATACAAAAAGCCTCCTTTATGCTTTGCTGAATCCTAGTTTAAAAGGACTGTCTATATTAACAAGCTCGAGAGAATGACCCATTACTGAATCTGGGAATTATAAATTCTGTTGGTACCACAGAGTTTCCATCCTTAGAATTTAAAAAAGACCAAGGGAGTGAATATTAAGGTGACCAATTTAGCTAATTCTGAAGAATGCGATAGAATTTCAATATTGTCAATTTGGTCCTTGATGAGGAATATAAGAACGCTGTAGTATTAATTGTGTGTCATTAGGGTATGTCTGGCTTAGATAAGAAATTGCCGAGAGATATTGCTGGTATATATTTTATTGATAGTATTGAGGTTGCTACTGAATTTTTGACTAGTTTGATTAGATTTAAAAACCAATGCACTTGTAGGTTTAGATTTAGATGTAACGGAAGGAATAGAATCCAGTTGGTCTTTGGGTTCTCCAGATTTCGTTGATTTCTAGAGATTTGAAAGCTGCCCAGAAAAAAATGAGGACAAAGATAAATCTAGTAAATCATCACCAGGTACACAACACTCAACAGATTAAACAGAGTTTCTATTTCTACAAACTAGAATTTCGTATTTGGAAGTGACAATGTCATTTTTATTCAGAAGATATACCGAAGAAGAGTCCAATAAAAGTGAAATTGATCCAAGTATATGCAACAAGGAAAAAGATGCAACCAATAAGGAATTGTACAATGATACGACTGACGAACCAATTAAGAAATCAATCAAAAAGAGAACTACTTTTCTCAAAAGCTTCATGGGAAATGGTAATGAGAATGCCTCGTCCTCATCGCTAGCATCCTCATCAAGCTCATCAAGCTACAATTCATTACCACCCTTGGGACCATTGACCCTTAGTGGTTACAAAACTACTACGCGACATAAATTATTGGATCAGGAATTGGCAAGCAATATACGAAATCTTATCCCCCCTCGCTTACAGTTATTTGATAATTGGCAATTGGTTTATTCGCTTGAACAGCATGGAATTTCGTTGAACACATTGTACAGAAATTCTAATCCAGAATATCAGCTACAACAATTGAGGAAAAAAAAGAGAGCTGAGAAAGGCTATGCCGACTCAATTATTAAGAATATGTTAGTTGTTGGTTCATCTAGCTCAAGGTACGCAGCTGAAGCGAAAAGACCACAAGCATACGTTCTAATAGTTAAAAATGAACATAACTATAAGTTTGGAGCATATTTAAACGAATATTTACGACCTATGGATCATAAGCGGTATTATGGGAATGGCGAATGTTTTCTTTGGAAATGCGAACAATACGATCCTTCCAAACTTGATCATTCGTCAAAAAATAATGAATGCTCCGCCACGAGATTCAAAGCTTTTATGTACACGGGTATCAATGACAATATAATTTACTCAAACCATGATTTTATTGCTATAGGCTCTTCAAATGGTCAAAATGGATTATTCATTGATAAATCGTTATGTAATGGTGTTAGTTATACATGTGAAACGTTTGGGAATGAAGTATTAAATCAGTCTGATCATGATGCTAAGTTTAGTACGTTTGAGATTATGGGATTGGAACTATGGAGAATAGGTACTCTTGAATAAATATAAATAAGACTGCGGATTTGGTTTCTATGAAATCTTTCTGATAAAATTTTGCCAGAAGAACTAATTGAAATGACAGCAATCATCTCTAACGTTCTCACAAGATTTCAACTCTGGTTAATTTCTAAAACATCCACGACTATTTAACTTTAATGAAGTTAGTAGCTTACATAAACATAAATGTATCTGTGCTCAAAAGAAAAAGAACAAAAGAGCGCAGTGACTTCTTGATCTCTGGGTCCATTTGGCTTCTATCATTATGATATATTTTTCGCAATCAATACTCATACTATTCCAGGATGCAACAATATCCCCGAACCATTAAGGCCTTGCCTATTTTAATGTTTTTACATGATATTTCTGGCGGCAAGGTTCAGACTAGTAGTGCAAAATGTGGTTCTGTAATTTGCTTATTTGCTATATTCAATTATTCAAAGCGTTTTGAGCCGTATTTGTAAGACAAACTCAATAGTACTTGAATTATATTGAGATTGATTCTGTTAATTATGTATCAGGCTTTATTTTTTCAAAAATCTATGCCTGTCCATTGTTTTATTGAAGAATTGTACAATAAAGTGTTCATCTTTGTCTAAGATCGCAATGAAAACTTAGCATAGCTTCATAATTATAATCTTGAAACGAATGATGAAAACTAAAGTTGTTACCCAGCCATTCAGGGGTTTAGATTGGCTTGAAGCTTTAAATATTAACATCAGGTTAATGTTCCAAACTCCTGTGAAATAATTTTTTTGATTTTAGCAGTTGCTAATTTAAGAATAATCTCAAAACGTTGCTGAAATGGAACTTGGCTTTTTGCCTGTGGTGGAGTTCAGTTACTGATTATTTCCATCGGGCTATTTGTTGCTCCTTGCTAAGTATGTCGATGCTGGTACAACTAGCACAATCACAGGGTCCGTCAGTGAACGGAAAAACGATATCTTCCACCAACATATTTTGCCCTTTGTTCCTGACCCAATTATACTGAATAGCTTATCCAATATTTTTGCCATCGTCAGTTTAGTTTTGAGGCTTATTTTTTCACATATCTACTAGTACAAACTAGATTATTCAATTTATGATATTTGAAATTCTTTCGACTCAAGACTATTGAGATACGCAGCAAATATAGTTTACACTGCGTAAGTGTTATGTTTACTTTCAGATTACTTGCAATAGACTACATAAAAATGATATTTTGACCTTTCTGTATGGATTCGATTTGCAATCAATCGAGAATTCATATCCCTTGCAAATGCATGTAGTAGATATCTGGTGCTCAACTGGTTATATTGTTTGCTGAAATAAATCCACCCCTGAAAGATTGGTATACTGTATAAATAATCAAGAACATCCTCATATTATACTAGTGCATGGTATCAAATTATTGAAAGAGCCAAAATTGATCAAATGGAGCTGTAATTAACGCTTGCTTTGGCAGCCTTAGCTTCATTAGTTTCTGCTAATTGGAGCCCCCGAAGGGAATAAAACATTACTGGACAACTTGTTTTGTTCCTACAACCCACATTATTTAACTTCTTGTTCAAAAGAATGTGTCTGTGCTACCAGGGTCAATAAACTGGATGTTCTACATTTACTGGAACCGATAAAATGACTAACTACAACTGCTTCTACATTATCAGGGTGGGCAGTTTCTGAGCCATCTAGCTCAGCACAAACTACTGATACGATTACCGCGAAGCTCTCTAGTACAACTCATTTTTCTTTAGTTTCAAGTACTGGAGTCACAGCTACTTCAATTTCCGAGCAATTTACCGGTAAATCAATTTCGTCATAGATCAAGACTTCAAGCGAGGCAATGGTTACATCTTCAGCCTCGAAAGTCCAATCCAGTGGCAAATCAACTACTGTATCGTCTTCCAATTATGAGGTTCAATCAAGCTCAAAGCCTTCATCAATTAGATCAGCTAACACCAAACCACATTATTTAACAATTACTGTCACTCACAAACCAACTAATACTGAAGTTTCCAAACCGGCTAACGAAGGGTCGTCAGGTCAGTTATGTCATCATTTTCAAGCTCGTAGGCTAATCTCACTTCCTTAACTAGAGATGCAGTTTGTTCAAGTGATGTCTCACATTCTTCCGTAGTCCCACCCACCCACAAAACAGCTTCTTCAGTCTTGCTTTCAAACTATACTTCACATGATTACGCATTTCCATCTACCCACGAAGAACTTCATTCGACCGTTGTATCAAGTTATGATATCATAGATGCAGCTTCTTCTACTTGTACCTTAGAAACTACCAATAATGTAGCAATATTTACCAGCCAAAGATTCTGACTTTCGATCTACTTACGTTTTCACTAGCTCCCCTTGTCCAACCAGTTTGTAATTAATTTCCGCAATCTCCTCAGGTGGTCATGTTTTTTTTATTATTGATACTCCTGGCCAACATCATTTAAACCAATTCTCGCCAATGAGCTCACCACACACGGGTAAATTGAATGGTTCAAGTGGGCTATTGACTGGTTAAGACTGTATCATTTGCAAATTGGATTTGATGTATAGTGTTGAAGCCCCATTTCTAAACTTATGATTACTGGCAAATCTCGACAAGTACGATGGATTTTCAATGAAATTAGATTACTAGACTCTTAGCGGTTTCTGAGTTGGTAGCGTCAAGCGGTAGACAATCGAAAACCCTGAAGTAAAAATATACCAAATCATCAACGAATTGCAATCCTTATAAAAGAATACTACCCAAGTTAGCTCATAATAAAAACATATGGCCTCTTCTCTTTGATACTATCTTAGGCGAAAGTTTCTCAAAGGCTAAACATTTAGCTACATTTGGAAGCAAATTATCAAATTTGTCTAGCTGCTATTAAAAACATCTCGTAATTGTCCATACTTTCAGTTTAACTTCCAAGAAAACTTTTTGATTGATTGAGTCTTTTGTTCCTAGCTGCTTTTTATTAATTGGTACACAGTTTGGTACTGTGCCCTGCATTACGTAGATAGAGAGTAAACGTAGACAAACTCGACAAGGTAGCTAACATCAATTACACTTCGAAACTCACTCAAATATATAACAAAGAAAACATAAAACATAGATTGAAATAGAAGGGTAAAAATAGCATCATTAATGATTAATTAGATAAGAAGAAAATTGGCAACGTAAGAAGGAACAAAAATAAATAGTAAGAAAAAAATGTGTGAATAGGCTGAGAGTCTATCCAAAAATAGCAAGTAAAGTTAACGATACAAAACTCAACATGGAAAGAATTGTTGATGAGCCTTCGGCTTCATAAGTAATAACTAGTGCGTTTGATGTAGTTGACGATGAGAATAGTGATACTGATGGATACTGATGACTTAAAGTCGTAGATGCGAAAGACAGAATTTGTGATCCAAAGTCACTGTCAGTAATTCCTACCCGCTTTCCATCATGGTTATTACTTTCATTACCATTGTTGGATTGATTTCCATTCTCATTTGAATGACCGGCACGCGCATCATCATCATCTGCAAAAGTAGTGGGAGTGGCAAAAGATATTTCTGGTTTTGACGATGCACTGTTAGAGCTACATATTGTTGTTGCAGAAGACAATGGTGCAGTCACATCCATTGACGAAAGTTGAGTTAACAAGATTTCTGTAGATGATTTTAGTGATAATGTAGAATAGGTTGTGTTGCTATATGAATAAAATGGACCAGATAATTTAGTCAGAGAATAGGCTGCAATAACTGACAGGGGAATTAGTAAAGTGCTAAACGTATTAGATGATGGTAACGAATTTGACCTAGATGGTACCTCAATACGGACCGTATCAGAACCTCCCGGCGATGGCAAACTTGTAATTGTTGTTGAATATAGTTCTGACAAATATTGGCCAATTGTTTTTGTAGGATTATTTGGCTCTTTAAGAATAACTGTATCAGTTTCATGTGGAGTTTCTAAAATAGTAGACGTAGTGGAGTGACTTTCCGACGAGAATTCGGTAACGCTAATCGTCGGATTGTAAGGGACTAGAACATGAACAATATCAGTATCCCGTGGACCTTTTGTTTCGATTGAAGTTAATGTCATCTCGCCGCTCCAGAATTCAGTTGCTGTAATTTTAGGATTGGTAGCATGATTACTATAAGTATCTACTGATGCTTCTGCTTCGAGTGAGGTTGAGGTAACATCGCCACTCCATAATTCAGATGCTGCAATTGTAGGATTGGTACGGTGAATACTATCAGTATCTACTGATGCTTCTGCTTCGAGTGAGGTTGAGGTAACATCGCCACTCCATAATTCAGATGCTGCAATTGTAGGATTGGTACGGTGAATACTATCAGTATCTACTGA